>OZ002742.1:173163857-173374132 GCA_963924295.1 Dioctria rufipes | reverse complement strand
AAAGCCATGAAATCTGCTATTCAAGATGTCCTTCAAAACCTAGAAACGCCAACTTCAGCTGCGTTGAAGTATAATTTAAAAAGGACGACAATTATCACACGCATTAAACATAAACGAAGCCAAAAAGCAGGTGGTAGCGATTCTGGTCAAAGCGACGACGCGTCATATAAATATAAATCCAAATTCGCTTCAAACCAAATTTTTAATACCCATCAAGAAAGTGAGCTTGGTGAATATTTCAGGAAGTGCTCACAGCTTAAATACGGATTAGCTTATCCAGCTGCTAGAAAATTTGCATTCGAATATGCGCGAATAAATAAAATTAAATGTCCCACCCAATGGTACACAAATAATTCTGCAAGTGCAGATTGGGTGTATGGCCTCATGACAAGAAATAATAAGTTAAGCCTTCGCAAACCTGAAAATACTAGCATGGCTCGGGCTTCTGGTTTTAATAAAATAGCTGTCGCAGAATTTTTTGAAAATTTAACCAGTCTGTTATATAAGTATAAATTCAAAGCCAGGGATATTTACAATCTCGATGTGTCGGAACTTACAACTGTCTTGCAATCAGCAAGAGTAATTACAGAAAAAGGCAAGCGATCTGTTTCTCAAATTGTATCAGACGAGCGAGGATCTCTCGTTACTGTCATAGGAATAATTAATGCGATGGGTAACTACATTCCACCAATATATATCTATCCAAGGAAAAGAAATGTAGACAAATATTTAATGGGTGGCGTAAATGGGTGCATTGCTTTGAGCTCTAAAAGTGGATGGATGGTGAGTGAATTATTTGTTGATGTATTAAAGCATATCGTGTATCACAGTAAATGTTCCAAGGAATAGCCAATATTACTATTATGTGATAACCATAACAGTCAATGCAGTTTGGATGCGATTATGTTTTGCAGAGAGAATGGTGTACACTTATTGTCATTTCCGCCTCACACCTCCCACAAACTGCAGCCGTTGGACGTTGTTATTTTTGGACCATTTAAGAATTACTGCAAAACGTCTTTTGCTTATTACTTGATAAATAATTCACAAAAAGTAATAACTATATATGAAATAGCACAGCTTTCAAGAACACCATTTTTACGATCGTTTACTGGAGAAAATATTGAAAAAACCCTTTTAGAGCCACTGGTATTTATCCATTAAACACGCGAATTTTTCCTGAAGATGTGTTTTCATTGCAAACCAACAACCTCAATGAGCGAGGAGAAGTTGATAACGAGCAAGCTGAAGTTGGAGAAAGTTGTGATAGCGATGGAACTTCCGCCATTGCGAATAATAAATTCGTGAGCCCAGAACTATTGCGTCCTCTTCCTAAAGTTGCAGCAACAAAATCTAAGAAGATGGGAAAATCCCGAGTGTATACTGACACTCCACAGAAAGATTGCATAGTTGAACTTGAACACAACGACCGATTAAAAAAAAAAACAGCTGAAAGGAAACTTGCAGCGACAAAAATTAAAAAACAAGTAAAAAAACTGGACTTGGTCTAAGACCAATTCTTGTGATACCCTAGATGAAGGCCCGTATTAAATTTCATATGGTCACCGATATATTCAAGTATTGATTTTAAAGTTGCTTTTCGCATATATTTCTAGAACAGTTTGTCACACAGAAAAAAATGGTAATAACCAATTTTATAGGATTTCGTATTCTGCAGAAGTTCTTAGTACAATAAAAATGTCTTGGACTGATCGTTTTCACAGTATACGTAAAAAACCGAAATTTTTATATGGCAACACCAAGAAGGAGTTGCCCGATTTAGTCCATTTTTGACATTTTATTTGCTAATGTAGTAAAAACATCATGTACGAAATTTCAGCTCTCTACGTCGATGCGTTCTCAGGCAGTGTCCAAATATATAGCGGAAAACCAAATTTTTATATGGCAACCCCACGAAGGAGTTGCCCGATTTGTCTCATTTTCGAACTTAATTTTACTTTTTTTTTTAAGTCCGTGTACAAAATTTCAGCTCTTTAAGTATACGCGTTCTCGAGTTATCGTGCGCACAGACGGACGGACATGCAAAAATCGAAATAACTTTTAATATTATGCGTGGGTGTCTAATCCATTTTGCTCTACCATCATTATTTCGAGGTGTTACAAACGGAATGACAAACTTAGTATACCCTATAGATTTCATCTAGGTATAAAAACCATTACTTGGAGTCGTCGGATTCATTAGGATCATTCAGCTTTGCGGACACAGATAAGTCGACTGGAGCCTTTGAAGAAGAGCAACACGAGGATTATGATTTCGATGATAGCAACACAGTGATGCAGTTTATGGTTTGTGACGATGATTCTATCAAATGTGGCGATTTTGTCCTGGTAAAATTTAACTGTAAAGCTCGTAATAAATACTATATTGGAGAAATTATTGACGATACGATTCGCAAAAAGAATTCCGTCGCATTCTGCAGGCCTCTAATTCAAGATACCGCTATGATTTTAAGACAGGATATTTAACTAACATTGCCATTCATCCCCCTGGAACCTCCCGGTCAAGTACACTTTACATCTTTGAAGCTGATTTACGTGCTTACAAAATTTCGTAATTTTTATTTTATGTTATAACTTTTATTTTCCTTATATGACATGTCAAGTTTATGTTATATATTTTATATGAATATTTTTGATTTTAGTATAAGTAACTCATGGACTGAATATGTGCCCAATCATGGAATAAAATGATCTCATTTTTCGTAATTTTAATTTTATTTAACACAATCATCACCTTAATTAATTGGTGTCAAATGCTTCCCATACCCATGTCAAAGCTATCCCAGCATTGGGGAACAGTAGACATTCCGAACTGTTTTCGTTTAAGTCTAAATGGTATAAATAACATAAACTATTCCACAGAAATGAATAAGTTTCGTAATGACCAAACCTTAGAACAACAAGTTGAAAGGAAA
This sequence comes from Dioctria rufipes, assembly GCA_963924295.1. Lineage (NCBI taxonomy): Eukaryota > Metazoa > Arthropoda > Insecta > Diptera > Asilidae > Dioctria > Dioctria rufipes. Next base: position 173,371,196 of record OZ002742.1, on the reverse strand, counting down.
AAAAGTTTATCAGGCATTAAGATTTGCTAATTAAAGTATAATAGAAAATCAAGTGGCGGATGCTCCCCAGTCTATCCTAATTGAAATAAAAAGTCGAATTGTTGAAATATATGATTTCAATTTTATTTTTATAAAAAATTTAATAAAAATGTTATTCATTGTGTATACATTTATATATCCTTCTAAAGTAGAGACTTCAACCAAACACTTTTACACTCTTAAACATTGCACTTAAAAAAATATGCCGTAACAACACAACCGCACTACATCTTCCGAAAGAATGGGAATCTAAAACTGAGAGCAAAACACTACATGCATATGATAGGGTCTCGCTACATACGCACCAATACAGATCCAATACAGATGATAAATACGCAATAGCGTCGGACTATTTACCTGATTCTTCAAAAACCTTTTTGTAATATCATGTAAAAATACAAAATTGATCTGCATTTGTCTGCTGTGGTATGCATTTGTGTCGAAAAATGCGGAACGTCGTAAATTCTTCAATTTATCTCCTGTAAAAATTCATAGAACTTGTGTATTTGTATTGGGAAAGACAAAGATTTATGGAAATGCGCACAAGAGGAGATCAATGCCTTACAAAATTGTAAGGGAAAATTGCATGTAATTGATTTTTACATATATTTTATGTGAAATTGTGGCAAACTATGAAGAAATAAAAGCAGACTATGTAAAATTAAATATTTGTTTCATAAAGGCAGTGCAGAATTGCTCAAATTGTCTTAATAATATGCGATTAATACACATTTTATTTAAATGACGTACATTAAATAGCAATTTTTAACAACTTATATTCACCATTTTTTACGGTAAAAATAATTTTATTTTTTATTTTTAATCATATTTTTATAACCCTCGTCTTTCCTATGTTATGTTTTCAAAATCTTGTGGTAGACCGTTCCCAAATAGACGCAAGCTGCACATAATAACTGCGATTGCCGTTGCGATATTGTAATTGTAATTATGCATGGTAAATATGTATAACGGCAAGCTGTAATTGTGCTTCTTAGCTGTGTTAACAGTGGCATACCTTGGGATTTCGCGATTGTGCGGTCCCCAATTTGCCGCCCTTTTAAAGTCAATCAAAATCACGACTGGCTATTAACAATTACTGAACATAATTTTTTTTTTATTTATGTAAATTATTATTTATTTATTTATATAAATTATCGCTAGATTTCGTAATTTTAAATAACTCATTGTTGAACGAAGATAATTTTTAATTAATTTTAATTTGGAAAAGCCCTATACACAATGATGCCACACTGATAGGTATTGTTACAAAATCTCTTGGGAACAGAGTTTTCCAAGCTGTTTTCTTTTTGAATAAATATTAGAATGTCAAAATGCCAATATACGTTTTTCCCACGTTTTGATGTACAGACATAAAATTCTGGATCTTTTTCCTTTTAATATGGCACTGCTCTTCGTCACTGTCAACAATTTTGGGTCCTATATTTTGGTGACATCTCTCAATATTTCATTAAAAAAATGGTTTCATAAAAGCACAGGAGGATCATTATATGGGACTCAAATCTAAAAATTCCCCTTGTCATTTATTTTTTTGAATTAATCATTTGCGACCCTTTTTCGTTGAATGTGATCTGCACTTTTACAGTTTTGGTATTTTTTCGTGAAATTTGAGAGAGTTTGTTTTTTTCATATTTCTTTCTTTCTTTATACATTTGTTATCACTTAAATGGAAAACAGTTGGAAATCTCTTCTTGTTTCCTAATTCCTTCTTAAGTTACCTTTGCTTCAACCACCTTCTTCTAACAGAAATGACATTAGAAACTACAATCTCCTAAGCACTACAACCTCCTAAGCGTGAGGTTAAATTCAACGCGAGTTATGTGTTTACATATTCTAAAAATACTTTCATTGTCGGTTCTAATTTTGACCACCAAGCGACACCTATGTAGTCATCGCCTATTTCAAATTTATGGCGGACGCGTTTTAATTTTTCACTCTTAAAAATGTCAACGACGAGCTCATATTATCCTCCACCAATTTTTGTTTATTTATTAAAGATGTAAATTTCATTTTCCTTGCAGATAGGAGCACTTTACCCCTTTTTATCCACCATATAATTTCAAAAGGAGAACATCGCTTGGGAACGGAAATATGGGGACACGGACATTATAAAAACAACAAACTTCACAGTCATTGCAAGCATTGCCCATAAATATAAATGTATGTATGTATGTACGGCGCGGCGTTCCGACATTCATAAATAGAGCAAAGGATAAATGTAAACAAAAAATTTGGGGAAGGGAGAGATTTATTTTTTCATTCTATATAAACGCGCGATTTACAAAAATAAAAAAATGAAATTGTGTCATGAACTTTTTCATACTTAATATTGTTCAATAGACATTTAAAGTTCGATTCTTCAATGCTTTGGCGTCCTTTTTGAAGACTATTTTTCAATTCGTGTTTGTTATTTTTCAAAATTTGTCCGAAGACATTGTCGGGCGGTGAAAATTCGCATATTTAGGTGAAAATTTTAAAAGTTTAAATTCTTATACGGAAACCTTGTCTGAACATTCTCAACAAATTTTTCTACCTATCTTCTATAATTAATGTGGGATCAAAGCAAGGACGGATTCAGATATTTACTCTAGGAGGGCGACAAAATAAAAAAAATCAAAATTAGAATTGAAAGTAAGAAATCGGCTAACAATAAAAATAAATCAAATCAAAAAATCTATATTATAAACCATAGCCTACAATTGGCACATTGTTGTATATTACCAATATTACTTAGCGACAGGTTACTTTATAGAAATACGAGCACATTGTTAACAATGCTATAATTTGGTGCACATAATTTTAAACAATATGAAAAATAATTATGTAGTGCACATAAAATTTGTAGTATTGGACACAAACTAAGCCACACTTAGTAATAAGAAATAAATTGGAGAAAACTAATTCCTACACTCAGAAAATTGTCCGCAAAATATTTACGAAAGCTGTTTTCAAATCTCGATCTTAGAGATATTGTAGTAGGTATTGGAGAAAATTACTTAAAATATAGGATTTTTGTAAAGTTTATAATTCATTTGAACACAGATATTGTAAAAATCCATGAAATTGGTTTAAGACCAATCATATTATGCCCTAGATTAAAATAAAAGTTAAATATATTGAAAACCCAAAGTTTTATATGGCAACACCAAGAAGATGTTGGCCGATCTATATCATTTTTGAAATTTTTTTTACTATACAATTTTCATGAACATGTAAATATACGAAATTTCAGCTCGAGTTCCTCGATTTGGAAAATTTTCGAACTTAAATTTATTTTTTGTGTGCAAAATTTCAGCTCTGTAAGTGGACGCGTTCTCGAGTTATTGTGAGGATGGACAGACGGACAGACGGACATAAAAGAATCAAAATAATTTCTAATATTATGTGTAGGTATCCAATCCATTTTGCTCTACCATGACCATCATTATGTCCATGCGTTACAAACAGAATTACAAACTTAAAATATACTAAAATTATATGTGATATAACGGGTGTATTTGCGAACCGCACAAGCCATAAAAAAACACTTCTCCTAGCGTACAAGCAGGAGTTTGCGAAGCGCACACCTTTTGTTAAGGGATTACGCATTGTTTTGGAAACGCGCGGCTATGGCTAAGGTCAACGCATTGTTATAGCACGTATCTTTACCTGATCTATGAATTTTGCGTGATCTATGTAAGTTAAGTTAAGTTTTTAAACCACTAATATCAATAGGAGGAGTACGCTCTGCGCCAAGCGCAAAGACACACAGGCAGGCAAGCGCGCACACACACACACACACACACACACAGGTAGGCTGCAGGGGTACACACACGCGCGCTCCGCGTGGGACACAGTAGATCAACTCTGGTCGTGATATCCGCAAGGTGCTAGTAGCCTAGTCGGTCGTACTCTAAATCTTAATCCATGTTGTCAGTGTGGTAATATATTAACAATAGATATACATACACTATTGCAGCCTTACATTATCAGTACAATCATACACCTAAAGGCACGAAGCCTGAATAAGTATAGCGACTTAGTGCACAGCCAGTCAGTCTATCTTAGTCACTCGATATTGTAACTTGTGTATTTTATAGGTAGTAATATTTGTGAGATTATCGTGAGGTCAAATCTTTTATTATAAACTGCATCTTCATCAGTCAGCTAGAGATCTGTTGGAAAAATATAGGGATGGCTTTCACATAATACGTATGAAAGTAGCCAGGCTAAGCCTCATTACCTGGTCACTGTTTCCGAAAGGATTATAAATACCAGTTTATTAATATTTCGTTAATATCATAAAAAGACACATACGTAAGTAATTAGCACTCTTATAGCACTTTACTTAGGGAAATTTGACATTTAAACTTAACGAAACCTTCCTTTTCGACGCTTAACTCTATTTTGGGTACGTCATTTTAATTTAAAGCTCGCGTTCGCCAATATAATTACCTTAAGTTCCATAAACCTCACAGAAGAATACAAAAAAGTGAGCCTTAAAATGTTCCCTAAGCTCATCAGAATAACTTCTACACAAAAATAGCGAAATTTCTGCATGTAAATAAATTTAGTTGTCATCCAACTTGAACTCAATCAATTAATTCGGTGAGATTTCTAATGACCACAACAAAGTACAAAATCCGTTGTGATCAACGTATGTAGCTAACGTTATTTGTTGAATGTTGTATGGAAGTAGTTAGTTCATACTTCGGCAACCGAAATTTTCCAGTTCTCTAAATTTGCGGTTTGCATTCCCTAACGAGATACTAATTCCGTCCCAACAACGATGACCATTCAAATTACACACACAAACACTATCTCTATTGCTCTCTATAAGGAGTGGAAATTCACAATTTACATTTCAATAAACTTGCGTTCCGTTAACAATGATAGAGGATTGATTTATGGGGGATTCAGAAGACATGTCAATTGCTCCGGATTTCAATACATCACGTCTATGTATTTATAGGTAGTAGACTACCACTGTTTCGCGTTAAATTCAATATCAGTTTATTGAAATTAAATGAAATAGTGTAAACCACCAAAATGGGTATGTTATTTTTCGAACAATACACAAAGGGCGAAAATTAAAATTATTAAACTCACGTTTTAAAGGAGGCAATAATCTAACAAAAAACGGTTATTAGTGAACATGTAATGGGATTATAGCCCATTTTTTTTTTTGTTTTTTACAAAGAATTCACCGGCTTTTCCAACTGTGAGATCTAGTCTCGGAAGTGGGAGGGGAGGGAGTGCCGGTTTGTAAAGGATAACTCCGTTTTTAATTAAAATTGAAATATAAAATTTATATTTAAATTCATTAACTGGAAACTAAATATCACAGTAAATTCAATTAAAAGAAAATTAAAAAAAAACTAACACTAAGCTTTCTTTGTAGTGCTGATTACTGTACTGTTAGAAGAGATAGTGTTCGCACCAATTCCATTCGAATATATTTTGTTAACAGACAATTTCTAAAAAAAAAAATCTTGTAAACAAACCATCAACATTTTAGTAAAATTAGATCTAATCGGATTACACTTAATTAAAAAACAAGTACACAACCCAACAAAGCCATCTACATAACACATTGCACAAATATCGGCTTTTCCAATAAGTGGTGTTATTTTGATATTCAAAGAAAAATCCCATTTTTTTAGATAAATGATCAAATCTATATTTCATCATAAAGAGGAAGGTATGCCGTTAATAATGGAAAATAACATCAGCCAAATGACCACCACGACCACGCCTACAGGACCATATCCTTTTCATAAAATTTCCCATAAAAAAATCGCAATGTGGCTGCCCTATGTCCTCGATAGCCTTACGAATTCCATCTTTGAGGTCTTGAATCGACGCTGGGCTGTTGGCGTAGACCTTCTCTTTCACGTGGCCCCAAAGGAAGAAGTCGCAAGGTGTTAAGTCACAAGATCTCGGTGGCCAATTGTGATCACCTCTTCGAGAGATAACACGGTCCGGAAACTTTTCCCGTAAAAGATCAATGGTTTCGTTGCTTGTATGGCACGTCCAGATCAATACCATCCAATTCCGGCCATAAAAAATCATTAATCATCGGTCGATAGCGCAATCCATTCACCGTAACTGTTGCTCCAGCCTCATTTTCGAAAAAGTAAGGTCCAATGACCCCGCGGGACCATAAACCGCACCAAACAGTCACACGTTGAGGATAGAGAGGCTTTTCAACAATAACTCTTGGGTTTTCCGAGCCCCAGATGCGACAATTTTGCTTGTTGACGAAGCCATCGAGGTGGAAATGGGCCTCATCACTCAAGATGAGTTTTCGATGGAATTCCGGATCATTTTCATGCATTTCAAGGACCCAATCACCAAAGCCTCGACGTTGTTGATGATCGGCCGGCTTGAGTTCTTGTGTTAACTGAACTTTATAAGCCTTAAGACCCAAATCTTTATGCAAAATACGGTGTAATGTCGTTTGTGGAATGCCTAATTCCAAAGAACGACGAGGAATGGACAAACCTGGGTTTTCTTCAACACTTTCGGCTACAGCAGCAATATTCTCGGCTGTTCTTGAGCGACGTGCACGGGTTTTATTCTTCACATCACTAACTTGTCCCGAAAGCTCGAATTTTTCTACCAAATTCTGTATTGCGGTCCGACAAGGTGCTTCACGACGACCCAAAAATGTTCGAGTTTTACGAACCATCTCTGCCACATTTTCACCATTTTTATAGTGAATTTTAATCATTTCAATGCGTTGTTGAATCGTGTATCGTTCCATTTTTATTAATGTTGTAGTTTCTACTTGTCAAATGTCAAAAAATGACAGCTCCAAAAGTGACATCTACCGAAATAGCGGGCTAATTAAAATAACACCTCTTATTGGAAAACCCTTTAGGTTGGCTAGTTAGGAACTAACGTTTATATCTCGTATCGACTGATATGTCACTTTTTAACAACTAATTAAACACTTTATTTCTGGTCTCGATGGAAATAAAGAATCTTGTTTCGGGCCTCGACTTAAGTTAAGATATTTACTAACATTCACTTTAAGCCGGGTCTCGACTGACTTAAAAAATTGTTATTTTGGGTATCGACTGAGATAATATGTACTAACTAAACACTTTATTTCTGGTTCCGGCGGAAATAAAGAATCTAGCTTCGGGTATCGACTGAAGTTAAGATATTTTCCAACATTCACTTTAAGCCGGGTATCAACTGACTTAAAAACTCTTATCTCGGTTCTCGACTGAGATAATATCACTAACATTAACGCTTTTTTCCGGTCTCGACGGGAATAAAGAATTTTTCTAATCAATAATTAGAGCAAAGCGTCTTAACTCTAGCTCAAAGCCAATTTCTCAGGTGCCAAGTTTTAGATCGGTGAGTACCAGCCTCTTGTGAGATTTTATTATTGATTCATATATCTCTTTGAATATATAGTTACACATATATATATCTATATATTACATACTTCGTGTGCATATCTATCAAAAATCATGATTTAACTATATTCTATATTTATTTTACATATATATATTTATATCACTTCCTTGAGGATGTTATATTGCAATTTTCTGCCAAAATATGTATTTCTCAGTGTGATTGAAATCTCTGACCAAATAATTTATCTAATCATATTTTGATACACCACTTGATGTTTAACACAATAAGAGTACCAGTTTTAGTGAAGTTAAAAGGAAAGAAACAGAGTTTGTTTTTGATTAGAAAGCTGAGCACTGATTTTAATCCAAATTTACTAGTGCGTCCATTTCAGTTTCACTTAATTTAATTTGTGCGTACGTTCTACCTATTGGACAGTACATTTCATGGTCCTTCGAACCGGATCTAAGGTCTAGTGGCTTACTAACTCAAATCTTCGAAAAATCGTTCAATAACTACAACAAAACTGATGTAGAAAAACGAACGAAAAGTCTTATGTCTGAGCGGTTAACCGCCTTAAGCGAAATTCGGTCACATTATAAGAAAGAACATTATACAATTATCCAAGCCGTGAAGATAATGAACTTTAAGAGTATGATTATTCGTAACCGAACAATTTTCAAAGGTGGAGAATCAATACTAAATGTTTCGCGTTGAACCAATTCAAAAATCAGAAAATGAAACTTCTTCACCTCTGAAACTACCTACCAAAATTCTTAGGTTTTTATGATTCCTGGAGACCTTTTCACGATCTGTTCAATTCCCTGCTGCATTCAAATTCTGCGTTATCTCTGTTGAAGAAATTGCAGTATTTGAAATCAAGTCTCTCTGGAGAAGCAGAGCACTTGTTGCGTCAATTTCATGTGACCAACTCGTGGTACGACAGCACATGGAAGATATTGCTGAAAGATATGATAATAAACGAGTCTTAGTAAATGCCCAATCTCTTCTATCTACCTAAAACAGCACATGAATCAGCCTAGGCTATCAAAACCTTGCTAGATAAGTTGCCGAATGCATTTTTGAACTCGAGGTATTGCAAGTTTCCACTAAGAAATGGGACGCAATTCTCTTCAATATAGTGGAACAATGCTTACCAGCAGAAACCCACCGCTCATAAGACCAAGAAGTAAATACGGCAGAAGGACTTCCCACCTTCAAATTCTTAAAAACATTTTTACAATGTAGATTTAGAACTTTAGAAGCCATAGTCGATGACAAACCGTCCTTAATCAATAAAATTGCTCCAGTCCCGAGAGTATCTATCTATTTTATTTCATCCACCTAAGCATGTTCCTGGTTCAAAGAGCAGCATGGTCTATTTGAATGTCCGAAATTTTTAAAACCTGACATAGATACTAAATTCAAAGTTGTCACTACAAACCAATTGTGTAATAACTGCCTATCAAAGGGCCACAACACGAAAACTTGTAGAAGTAAGTTTTCATGTCAGCGATGTGAAGGGAGGCATCATTCTTTACTTCACAGGAATAATGCCATTCCATAGGTCTCGACCCAATCCAAGCCAAGAGAGTAGCGATCAGAAGCTCAACCTTGTAATTCACCTTCCACATCCAATAATTCTCTTCACACGCTTTAAGCAAACAATCACCATACCAAACAAGCACTGCTTGCAACAGCATTATTAAACGTTCCTACAAAAAAGGGAAATATGTTGGTATTAAAAGCAGGCTCTCGAATTGTATTTGTAACCGAAGCCGCTGCACGTAAGCTGCAATCCTCCACTACAAACGTGGAAATTCAAATCACTGGCCTTGGAAAAAGTGAAACTACAAATTTTCAAAAACAAACTGAATCATCTTTCAACCACGGTCACTGCCCTTACAGTGGATACAATTACGTACATTCTGCCTCCTTCAAAGATTTCGAACAAAATATGGAGTCACATACATGAGCTACCACTTGTCGATCCATTTTTCTTTAAACCAGGAGAAATTGACCAGCGTTTAGGAGCAGATGTATACAGCGAAATCCTCTTTGAAGGTTTACGGAAAAGTCCTCCTGGAACACCAACTGCCCAAAACAGTACCCTTGGATGGATAATTTTCGGAAAGCTAAAAAATACGTCCACATTTTTAATAGCATCTGCGTTAACAGTAAAGATTCATTACGACGACGACACTTCACTGGACAAACTTCTATCTAAGTTTTGAGACACTAAAGAAGTTAATCCAGGAAGAAAGCTGTCTAAAGCAGATCAAGAAAGTGAAGAGCTTTATCAAAAAACTCATGTTCGTAACACACACGGCCATTAAGAAGTTCGTCTGCCTTTCACCGCAGAAAGTTCTAGCCTAGGCGACTCTCGTGCTATGGCTTTACGAAGATTCTATAGCTTACACCGGCAATTTGAACGAAAACCTGAACTATATTAGGAATACAGTATTTGTATTAACGAATACAAACATGACAGTGGCTAACAAGATAGTAACCAACGAACAAAGCTACTATCTTCAACAACATGATGTCATCAAACATAGCACCACTGCAAAGGTTCGCGTCGTCTTTGATGCTTAAGCAAAAACGACTAATGGAAAAAGTCTAAACGGTAATTAATAAGTATTTTATGTCAAAAACAAAAGTGCTGACAAACAAGTTTGTCGTCGTTTCTGATGCTGCGTTGTTTGCCCCGATATTCATCCGTTTTCGACTCCTTTCCTTCCATTATTTTTTCCTTGTATTCTTGATTGTTCAAGCGTATCGTCTCGAGGAAGTAATATTTTCTTTTTTTGTTACTGACAGGTTTACCAGCTGGTGTATGTCAATGTTTGACTGCTTTCCCTGCCCCTTTCTCTATAGTCGCCTATTTTGCTGTTGTATTTCCTGTTGTTCTTGCTGATTTTGCTGCTCCTGCAGCTTGGCTCTTCTGGCTTTGTATTATTCAATTGTTAGCGCTTTGATCCATCTTTGGGATTTCTTTCCAATTCTTCTTTCAATTTGTCTCGTATTCTTCTTTGGTCGTGGTCTCTTGAATATTTTGTGTTTTCCTAGTTCGTGAAGCAGGGTCGCTATGAAATGCTGGAACTAACCGTCGTCTACTGGATGGATGCTGGCGTCAGTGACTGCCTAATGATGCAGGCGAGAGAGCTGAGCCGATATAAACAGTGGAGGTACAGTCGAGATTGCTCAGCCGATATACTACATATACAATTGTATGGGGTCAGAGGCTGCTTAAGTTCACCGCGGATAATAAATGAAACCCCTTATTTTGTCTAGAACGTATAGTACTATATTGTCTTTATTATTTCAATTCAACTTACTTATATTATTCAAATCTCTAAATTGTTATCCTTACCTATTGTGTGAATTGGTAAATTAACAAGTCATCAATTCAGTTTACTTTACAATTACTGATATACCAGTTATTGACCTGGTATATCACAGTCCAATAATTATTATTTTACTACCATGTTTAGGCTACACCTACAAGTATATAATCCCTCGTAGAATCTCCCAGTCAAATCATCAATAACACCTTGATCCCTCGCTGCAGTGAAAAACAATATCTCCTAAACAGATAAGAAAAGAAAACACAAAGAATACAAGACTAAAATATATTAAAAGAAAAACCACTTATCTGATTGTTGGGAACTCCTTTCCTTTAGCCTAGTGACTTCTAAACACTCCAATAAAAAGATTCATCGCCTAAAACATACAAAATTATTATCATTTATAACAAAATTCTATAAAAATATCATAAACTTACCTAAATTATACATCCCTCCTGTATATTTACATTTCGTAATTTGACATCGTGACATTACGTCAAATCGTTTGATTTCGCCTCATTCATCAAATTCAATAAACGTCGCTAGGGCAACACCGAAAGGCGAGAACTCATAACTGGATGCGGCGGCTATATAAAGCCGACGAGTCGCAGCTCAAATTCATTCTTAGTTCAGAGCTCATCTGATTCGGAGACTAATCCGAGTGACAAGAATATTATTCCCAACCTCCAAAATAGAAGAATAATTCTATACTTCAGAGAATAATCTGAAATTCCTATTATTTCCAATTTCCGTCCCACACCTAAGCAGAAGAATAATCTGCAATCTCCTGCCCACACCTAAGCAGAAGAATAATTCTGCCGCAGAGAATAATCTGCAATCTTCTTCTTTATAATAGCATTTTGCTGCCCATACCTAAGCAGAAGAATAATTCTGCCGCAGAGAATAATCTGCAATCTTCTTCTTTTTACTAGCATCTTGTTGCCCACGTATAAGCAGAAGAATAATTCTGCCGCAGAGAATAATCTGCAATCTTCTTTTTTTTTAAAGTAGCATTTGCTGCACGTGTGCCTAAAAATAGCACTCTTAAATTTATATAAGAATACTTTTCTCATAGACGATTAATTCTTCTTCTTCTTTTTCCTAGAATAAGACGAATTAAAGGAGGCGGACTACGCGATCGTCACAATCAGTGCTAGTCTTTGGATTTTACTCCAAATTTTTAATTTTGATTTGGATTTTGTTGAATTTTATATTGAATTTTTAGTAGTTTGTAGGTTAGTTTTAGTTCTGAATTTTAGTAAATGAATTTTGTGATATTAGGCAAATGAATTTATAGTATTTTAATTTGAATAAAAATTTTATATTTGAATTTGAAAAGACTGAGTTGTCCATTCAAAACCGGCACTCCCTCCCACGAACGAGACTAGCTCTCACAACCATTTGGCGTTTAATGGCATAATCCTAGTATTTCAAGCATTCGGGTTCACTAAGGTCAGTTCAATGCACAAACGGTGTAAAATTCAGTGTAAGGAATTGACGCCTTTTGTATGTTCATGTTATTCATGCATGAATGAAATTACTGATGACAATGAACCCAACTTCTTGTTACTTTTACTAATTATGCTTTTTTTTAGCATGTGCATCTATGTTTATGGTTGATGTATTACATATGATAGTAGATAATATTGGCGAAGGACAGCTATAAAAGTTCGAAAGGAAACTAGATAGGAGAAAATGTTTAAGACTGTGTCGAGGTGGGGGTCGAACCCACAACCCCTGGGATATAACTATGTAGGGCTATAAAAAAAACAAGAACTATGAATTGACCCTGAAATAATTGTTCTGATCATATTTTATACCCTAGGGTATACTAAGTTTTATATTCCATTCGTTATGCACAGAACTAATGATGGTAGAGCAAAATGGATTGGACATCCACGCATAATATTAAAAGTATTTTGATTTTTGCATGTCCGTCCGTCCGTCCGTATGCATGATAACTCAAGAATGCGTTCACTTAGAATGCTGAAATTTTGTACACGGACTTTAAAGAAAAAGTAAAATTAAGTTCGAAAATGAGACAAATCGGGCAACTCCTTTGTTTGGTTGCCATAAAAAATTTATTTTCCACTATATATTTGTACACTGCCTGAAAACGCAGAACGAAGAGAGCTGAAATTTGGTTCATGGTGTTTTCATAGTAATAACAAATAAAATTTCAAAAATGGTATAGATCGGGCAACCCTTCTTCGTGTTGCCATATAAAAATTTAGGTTTTTCACATATGCTGTGAAAACGATCAGTCCTATACATTTTTATTGTACCAAAAGCTTCTTCAGAATACGAAATCCTATAAAATTGGTTATAATCATTTGTTTTTTGTCCGACAAACATTTCTATAAATATATGCGAAAAACCACTTCGAAAATTAAACTAGCATAGATCGGTGACCATACGAAATTTTATACGGGCATTCATCTAGGGTATCACAAGAATTGGTCTTAGACCAATTCTAGCTATTTTACTTGTTCATTATCTAATATCTTTTCAGTACGAAAATAAACAAAGAAAGTGCAAAGCTCTAGATAATAAGAAAAGAAATGAATACCCGCATGTAAACTAGGTAAGGAGACGCACTTTCCAACCTAAGAGGGTAAGAGGTTACGAAATTAATGAAAAAAAAACATAAATAGCTGGAATGATTTTTGTTTTTTAGGGGAACTTTAAATGCATCAAGTACTTTAATTTTAAGCGCCGTGTCAATAGTTTCCGGGCTTTTCTAATTTACATATTTTGTGGAAAATTTAATGTGTGTGTTGCCAAAATACTGCAAAATATACCTTTCGATATCAATGCCAATAAATTACTGAATTCGAGAGATAAATTCGTGGCGCTTCCATAAATTGCAGGCGAATTATCATATCATCTACCGTTGCGTTTTAATTTCTAACAACCAAGGATCGAAATAGTAAGCTCTTGGTGGATGCAAATTTGCCATAATTTAAAGGTTTTGAAGACTTTTGAATATGTTTACATCTGTTTAAATGGAGCTTCAGCTATATAGCTATTTGCACATGCTGTGAATTTATGTATTTTAAACAAATTGTGATAACTAAAGCATAAGTAAATTATTAAATTTTGATAGTTTAGAATAGTTTAGAAACTTTCTTGAATATTCAATATCGAAGACACAGGACGTGTGTAAATGATTTTATACAAAATGTCGCAATATCCATTCTAAATTCGTTTCGATGTGTTAAAGGAGACAGATGTTGTTATCATATTAGGAACTTTTCCATCCTATCTAATGTATTCATTGCCTCATTTATACTAGGATATATTCCAACAGCTTGAAGACCTGTAAGGGTAGTGTTTATATTCAAAGCAGACGTGTCTTGTAACGACAAAAGGGTGCGACGTTCTAGATTCATATCAAGAAGGTTGACGTCGAGATTAGATATATGTGAGCTAATTAAGACTATAAAAATGTTTACCGCAATTTGATTCAATCTGGGTTAAGTCAGATATGATAAAATCACTTTAATTAAAATTTCACTGACTAGGAGCCATCTTTAAAAATTAAGATTACTTTTGACAACGCCATTTATTTATTTCGTGAATTTTTTGCAGTGATTTTGACACAGAACTCAGGTGATTTTTTTGTTTGTTGTTAGTAGATTCTATACTCAACTAGTCGTTACTAGCTACATCCCAAAATCATTGTAGTTAAATTACTTCTCCATCTCTTAGGGGAATCTAGGTATTTACATAAGTAGATAGGAGACTTACTTGAAGGTAGCATTTGAAAATATTGTTTGAGCGGAAACTCTTGGTGGATATTCCTGTGTTGGATAGTCTCTGCTTGATTTTTGTAATAAATCACGCTTGATGAGAATATATCAAAAATGATCCCAAAACTTAGGGACTGATTCACTATGCACATTAAATATGGCCAGCACTTAGGTATTCTATGTAAGGAAAAAAAAAACTTAGTATCCAATCGTATGAAAATGAAATATAGTTTGACCCAACTGGTCTAATTGAACTCTTCTACAAGAAGAAGTGGGAAATTAATCTGCTGACAATGCAACAGGTCTGTTGTCTGGGCTTAACGGGTCTTAATGTTATAAATATTAAACAAGCTAGATGCTATTACGACTACTATGAGAAGTAATACAAAAGAGAAGAATTTTGATAGTGTCATGCAAAACTAAGATAAGTAATTCTGCTAGATTTAATTTACAAGTTTAAACTATACAAATGCTGCAATCGTGTAAAGAATTCGCAGTCGTCTAAACGCATGGACATGGTGTACACCATTCAGCAAAAATTGACAGCTCAAACTAAAAATAACCCTATGGTGGTTGGTCATATACCTTGAGCTCGTTCAAGGGTTGAAAACCAACGAGGTAATAACTAAAGGAGATGTAATCATATGTACGATCCGTGTACATGAGCGTACCCAAAATTGCCCTGCATTTGTGTATGTTTCACTCCGCCATTTTTGGTGTTCGCTGTCAAATCCATACTTAGGTTTGGATGGTTTTGGGCTTGGTGCATTGACGCAGGAAAACCTGTGAAATAACCGTAGGGGCCACGAAGCAAATATTACTCGCAAACTTTTTACCACTGAACTTTTCTTCAAAATTATTAACTTTTTTACGTTCACGTTTGCAAATTCAGTAAAGACTTTTGAGTATATGAAAATAAAAGCGATTAAAATTGTGTATAGGTTGTACAATTGTGTACAGGTGTACAAATTTTACGGCGCTTATGTACAAACAATATCAGTGTCAATGTGTTAGAATTGGGTATGCGATATTTTCTCATTTGCATCTCCTTTAGTTCTTACCTCGTTGTTGAAAACTAAGCAAAAGCCAGCTAAAGTTTGTTTACACAAATTTTAATGGTTTGTATGCCTAGATGACATTGACTATCAGAGCCAGCTTAACACAAGCTCGCTGCATGGATACGATTAACAAATAAACGGTCAAGAATAAATGCGTTTCATTACTTTGTCGGTGTTCGTATTAGTATATTAACATAAACTAAGCACAGGATGAAAATGCATGCAATGCAACATTGAACAGAAAACATTAAAGAAAATTAAATCTAACAAAAAAGATTAGGTATTATAATACAGGTTTTTTTATACCCTAGATGAAATCATAGGGGCATACTAAGTTTGTCATTCCGTTTGTAACACTTCGAAATAATGATGGTAGAGCAAAATGGATTGGACACCCATTCATAATATTAAAAGTTATTTCGATTTTTGCATGTCCGTAAAATTAAGTTCGAAAATGAGCCAAATCGGGCAACTCCTTCGTGGGGTTGCCATATAAAAATTTCGTTTTCCGCTATATATTTGGACACTGCCTGAGAATGCGTCGACGTAGAGAGCTAAAATTTCGCACATGATGTTTTTACTACATTAGCAAATAAAATGTCAAAAATAGATTAAATCGGCAACTCTTTATTGGTGTTGCCATATAAAAATTTAGGTTTTTTACGTATACTTTGAAAACGATCAGTCCAAGACATTTTTATGATACTAAAAACTTCTGCAGAATACGAAATCCTATAAAATTGGTTATAATCATTTTGTCTGTGCGACAAACCGTTCTAGAAATATATGCGAAAAACAACTTCAAAATCAATACTTGAATAGATCGGTGACCATACGAAATTTAATACGGGCATTCATCTAGGGTATCATAAGAATTGGTCTTAGACCAATTCTAGCTTTTTTACTTGTTTAAAGCATGCTTAGAAACGTCAACAGCTAAATGCTCAGTATATTATTAACAGTAATGCACATGCGATTAATAGGTTTATACATACTGAAATAGGATGAAGAATTAATATGAAAGAGTGTTAGCCTTCTCAAAATGTGCGTACGGAAAGAGATTCCCGTTTAAGAGTTGGTGCACAAAACTTACATCGGTAACCATGCGACGTTTCTCGAGCGAGTGCATATTTAAAAGCTTAAGGCGATACTTATAGGGTGGAAGAATTAATGAATTATTCCAGGGTAGGTGCCTGAGAGCGAAACGTAAAAAGTTCCTCTGGATACGCTCGATGTGTGTATCGGAAAATAGAGACCAGACCTTGCTAGCGTATTCAAGAATGCAACACACTTACGATTGTGTTTGGGCGTTTGCCAGAAAAAATCGTGAAAACGAAATTATGCAACAACAGAGCAGCGAACAATATACAGGAAACGATGAGGAATAAATAAAAGTATAGAATGTTGAAATAAAACATTTTTGTTATGTCTATTTTCAAAGTGAACTTTTAGAACTGCTTACATAATTAATACACAAAATGTTAATATTAAAATTATATAATTTTGTATACATAAAAATGTGTGCGTAAATATTCATAGCTCTCCAAAATAACTTTGCTTATGATTAAATATTTGGGTACTTAGCTTTTAGCAGTTATAATTCTAATATCTGCGAACCATCTACTTTTCTCTAAAGCTGGTCCGAAGTATTTTTTCTTGAAAACTTGATTGTCGTCATAAACCGGGTTTCTTCTTCTACTGGATCTCATTGCTCTTACATTACTATTAATGTATCAATGCAAAATGTAGTGGAACTCGTGCGCGATATGCGTCAGCGGATCCACCAGAATTTCGGCATTACTAGGACATTGTTTGTATGGAGACCAAAGCTTTGTAGTCGGGTGAATTCTTTGATTATCTTTCCAAATCTAAGGGCCTGTCCGGATCAAAGTCTTCATCTTCATCTTGTTATTACATCTAGTGACGTAACTTCGAATCAAGCTCTATCCGAATCCATGGCTATGCCACCGAATTTGCTCCTCTGTATAACAGTTTTGACATCTGGTTAGCTTGATCACCGAGTCAAAGTTCAAGTTGACTTATTTAAATAGACAACGTATTGTGAGGTTATGTTTGTTTGCTGTCTGTGAAATCAAGCTAAGCAAACGAATGAATTCGGACAGGTTAGCTTCATCTTCGTCTAACTAATATAATAGCTGAGCTTGTTGTGTTACGTCACTAGCTGTAATAACAACACGAAGACGAAGACGAAGACTTGGATCCGGACAGGCCCTAAAAATCAATTGTACTACATGAGAGTCGAAAATGTGAATCAGAACACTGACCCGTAACACCACGCACAAGCACTTAAGCGCCACTTCATTGACAGATTGAAGAGATGTTCATATCTTGAATATCTGGCAGAAACATTCAACTGAACACGGCAATCGCTATTATCGGTGTAGGACGGCGCTCGTATCTTTCGCTGGTGATATTTTCTTGGTGATATATTCCGAGCAGGAAGACTGTGAACCAGGAGTGTCGAAAAGAAGAAGAGTATAGATATTAATAAACCTTAGAATACAGAGCAAACAGGAATGGTGATAAGCCAGATTTTGCGTAATGAATTTCCATTTTTACATGTATTTACATGCCATCCCTATTCTAAGAAACTTGTCAATTTGCAAAAAGTAAACAAATGTTCTGAGCGGAGCATCTGTGGTAAAAAATGTTCTTTTTCTGCTTTATTTTGAAACAATTCACATAATTAATTAATATAAAACTTTGCTTCTATTAACAAAAAAGATAATTTAAGTAGTGCAGTTGCCTCAAACGGGATTCCCTAGTTTATAATCCAATTTATATTTGCAAGCACTGACCAAACACTTCATTTCTGTTTTTTTAATTGATATGAAGATTTTAACAGGCACTAGTGGCACTATAAAACTTTGCACAAAATAAACTTCAAACATAAACAGTTTTGAAAAGAATTATGTACTTCCGTACTTTTGTTGAATTTCGCAAAAGAATTTTAGATTGCATAAACCTGTTCACAAAACAAAATCACATTTGACAGTTATTCTACAGCTTTGACAAATAGTCAATCCAGCATCTCACTTACTCCTATGTATAGTCTCCTACTCTAGACAAATTACGCTCATGTACACGAATTTTACACGATTCAACCATTCCTGTTTGCTCTATATTGTAAGTAATAAACGGACCTCCATCCATTTCCATCTTCTACAACACAGAAACAATTATTTACTAATAAATTTCATGCGTGTGATTTATAATTTTATTGTTTTATTTATTTATATTATGCTTTAATAATTTCCTTTACAGTACCTTAATTTGTTATTTACTGACCATCTCACATTGTGGCGAGCTACGTCGTAATTTTTGTCTAAAAAAAAATGACATTGTAGGTATTAACATGCCTTACAAGTTGTATAATGGATATTTTTTCGATATGTATCACGAGAAAGAAGAAAATAGCAAATAACAAGTTACAGTCTTTTAATTTATTAATTTATCGGCCGATATCTCAATATCGATCAACGCTAGGTGGAAAATTTATACCACCTAAATTATACAGCGTAAAAAAAGCAACAAAAAAGTATATAAGCACAATTTTCGTCTAATGACGGAGAGCCGAGTTATCTAAAAAAAAACAAATTTACCCCTTTTTTCAAGATAGCGGAGATAATTTCAAGTTAAGCTTTTCTAAGCCTCCCTTACACAATATCCAAAAATCAGCTTGCTCAGTTCACTCGCATTTATATGTCATTTTTTCCGCTACAATAACTGGACTCTTTGTCCCTATTGACTGTTTATGACTTAGTTTAGCTAGCGTCCTTTGTACGAGTTCTGAGCCTTTTGCCATTTAATTTTAAGAAAGTTTATATAAGTCAAAATATTAAAGAGCCTATTTACATAAAAAAAAACATTATTTCTGTTCACTATACCTACCTATGTATACTTCAATATTCTTTATTTTATATGAAATACTTAATCATAATAAAATTACGTGCATCACTTGAAATAAACTCGGTAATGAATAAATTAACCACCATGGAATTGCGTGAAAATTAATAGAGAAAGCAATTCAAATTTTTCCCATCAAATTCCGAACACACACACACACTCATAATTCAGCGGTATACTCTTTTACATATTTTAAAACTTCAAAGGCATTAAATAAATATTTTATTTAACGGCCGATTAAAATGCAAAAATTTTGCAACCGTAAATGGTGTCGTGTCTGCCATTTTATTGTAGCTATTTTAACCCCATTATTCAGAACTCTGTCGGCATGCATGCCATGAATTATCTTGTTAAATTTCAACAGCAGATAAATTATGTGTGAGAGTATTCGCGTTATCGCAATAAAATTTTGTTTTAATTATCATTATATATATATAGGTATATATCTTTCTTTTTTCAGTTAGTTTTATTGTTGTGTAGCTCAAACCACGATGGAATAATTGGTTGGGATGGTTAAATAAAACTTTGGATTATAATACACTTAAATTTTATTCGCACAATAATTTGGTCGACCTTTTATATCCGTACTTACAATAAAATAGACAGATCTACTGTCCGGACAATTCAGAAAGTTAGTCTGTCTATAAATACCGGTACATTTTGACATTGAGTTGCGGGGTGTGGGGTATACGCAACACCTTGCTCCAAATCAGTCCTGGGCAAGTACCAAAGAAAAAGTACTTAAGTACAACTACAAGTACCGAAGGCCTGAGTACTTCAGTGTAAGTACAAGTACCGCATGTATGAAAATTACTTATAACTAAGTACTAAGTCTATAAAAAGTACTGAATACTTTTTGAAGTACTTTTTAAAGTATTTTTTTAAAATTTTAGTTCGTTGGCAGTATTATAATGAGGTTTATCGAGTTCAGTTAATAGATATTAATAAATAAATACCTTTTGAAAGCTATAATATGTATAGTAATCAGTGGCTACTATTTATAGTTTTTTATAGTTTTCGACGCTGCACGTAGAGTAAAACTATCAATTCTCATTGGTACACTCATAAAAACTATAAAAGATCCGCCCAAGCACTCATTGTCGCCTCCAATAATGCATAAAAATTCAAAGGAAAAAATTTCCAGTAAATTTCTAAGAAAAATTTGAGACCTTCCCTACATCAGGTCGAGGCATCGTCGTTGATTTGATATTGGAGCGAGACCTTGCTTGCTTACCCTTGATTATGTCATCAAGTCGAGGCATCGTTGATTTTATATTCTAGCAGGACGTTACTGGTTTTTGTTCCACTTGCGCAGTCTTGTTTATATTGCATTAGTTTGGCTAAGGTTCTCCCTTGACGTGTGAGTGTGACACATGCTTTAACAGCTCTTTGCGTGCTTTAAAACTCTACAAAAAAGGAGTTGCGATAGATATTGTCTTTGCTTTTCTACGAAGAGTTAGATATTTGTAGGTACTTAATAGACTCAGAAATACTTAAGTAAAAAACTAAGTCTTAAATACAAGTAAATAGAACCAAGTACTTATGTTCAAGTACTAAGTAGGGCATTTCAAAAGTATTGAGTAATAAGTCTTAAGTAACGAAAATGTACTTTAAATAGTATTTAAGTATTTTTTTACTTAAGTATTGCCCAGCTCTGCTCCAAAAGGAAGTATTCGAGAAGCGATTACGGAAAAAATATGTTGCATTATACTATAAAATTATGTAACCCTCTTCTTCTTTATATTTGCTTAACTTATTTCTTAACTAACAAAATTATTATTATAGGAAGTTTTATATTTATTTACATACTCGTATGTTTTCACATCATATGTGTATATTTTACATTTCCTGTCTTCAAAATACATACATATTTATGGCTATTAATTCTTCGTGAGTTTTCTTAATTAAATAAGGAGCACACAGTAAGCACATACTTAATTTCAACAGTAATACTTCATAATTTGATCTTCTTTTTAAATTGTTGTTTTAATTAATAGGTACTACTATTATAACAACTAACTCAAGTTTTTTTGTCTTTCTAGCTTACAGCTAATTAAATTATATTATATTTTTAAGTAAAACTTTCTGCTCTAATTCAGTAATTGAAATGAAGGAAAAAATAAATCAGTTCTTACAGAAATACAACAAATTATAGATTCTTGCATTAGTTATTCATTAGTGAAGTATACATTCTGAAATTTTCAACAATTATGGAAGTTATTCAAAAAAGTGTTTTAAGCAGTTATTATGGACAGTCCTAAGTTTTCGGTTACACGAATAGTTGAATTCTCATCTGAGTTTATGGTAATAATTTCATAAGTACCATTCAAGAGACTGTTTAATTTTGTATTTGTTTCGTTTTTTAACAAGACCTTATCACCGACCTTAAAAATACGAGGATCTGATTTTTCATCGTAGCGTTCTTTTGATTTGGTTTTTGAGTTGAGAAGTTTATCGCGAGCAATTGCCCATGCTGTTTGAAGTTTTGACGTCATTTCTCCCGCATAATTGCCATAATTATATACACGTTTGGGATCGCGATAAATCGAAGTAGGTATAATTGGTTTTAAACCGAATATCCTGTAGAGCTATGCTGTGTAGGATTTTACATAAACATTGAAAATGGGATCCAGATGTCCCAATTAAGAGAATCACTTCTGTAAAATTTCTCAAGTATTCAACTAAAGTGCGATGAGATCTTTTAAACGCTCTGTTTGTTTGGGGATGATAAGCACTGGTAAACAGTTTTCTTATTTTTAATATTTTGCAGGTATAAGTAAAAATTCACTCATAAAATTTGATCCTTGTTCTGTTAGGATTTCTCTAGGTGCACCGAATTTACAGATAAAGTGTTCGACAAATGCTTTGACTACAAATGAAATCTCTTGACTTTCAAGAGGTACCGCGATAGAGTACTTTGAAAAATCATCCTGAATAGTAAATATATGTTTCCGTTCATTGTTCGTTTTCATTAGTGGATCAACTATGTCTACAAATATTTTTTGGAAAGGTCGTTTGGAAGTAGACGTTATTTTCATTGGGCATTTATTGACTCTGCTTACTTTATTACGTTGAAATTGAGGGCATAATGTGATGAGACTTTTTATATGAGTTAACATTTTCGGAAAATCATAATTAAAATTAATTCGATTGAACGTACGGATAACTCATTGGTGACCACCAAGTGGAATTCCTTTATAATTTCATTTATAGATTCTTCAGTTGGGAGTATGATTGTATTTGATTATTATTGGAAAATTCAGATCAAACTCTCGGTTTAAAATCAGCTCTTGTTGGTGCAGAATTGGCTTGACTTTTTGATGAGTAAAGGGTTATCGGTCTTGATTGTGATCTGGTTACCATAAATAAGTCTTGGGAATCTATCACAGGCTGCTCCCTCAAGTATTCGTACTCCGCTTAGAGAATCGGTATTTGTGTTCAACACTTCTGGTTTATACTCTATTTCGTAGTCGTATTCATCTAATAACAAGCGCCATCTTAACAGGCGGGTTGAATGTTTCGGATTTTTCGTTAGCCATGTTAAGGGTCGATGATCCGTTCTTACCTTGAAATGCCTTCCATGGAGGTAAGGATAGAATCTTTGAACCGACCAAAATATTGCTAATAGTTCCTTTTCCACTGCTGGATAATCTCTTTCTGCTTGATTTTAAACACGACTTACAAAGGCAATGGGAAGATTATTTGAATTGACTCTCATGAAAAACTTTCTAAGACTAATTTGTTTTTGTTTTTTTATAATATTTTAATTTAATCACCTACCTAACTAATCTCCCTTCTGTCATCAACCAAAATGTTTCAAAGTATTTTATATATTTTATTTCTTTACAGCGGTTTTAGCAACTATCGGCTGCACGATCTGAAACGAATGCGTCGCCACAAGAGCGATTTATTTCGAAACATTTGTATACTATATACATATATACAAACACATATTTGTACATAAATTAATAACCGACTATCCTTTCCTTCGTTATAAATATATATATATATATATATATATATATATATATATTAAGAGACGAACAATTTCCAAGTAGTAAAGTTTGAACATTACAAAGAGATTGAGATTCAATTTGATTACTTTATAGTTATAAAGTCGAAACTTTGATTAATAGAACCTCAAGAATGCGAACTATAATCATCTTAGTAATTGTAAACCACATAGGTACATGCAGATATACCTACCCATATAAACACATATAGGACGCCAATCGAGAGTTCTAAATTAATTTTAGCACGACACTCAGAGAAAGTTTTCTTGGAAGGATTTTGATGGAAATCCTAAACTTGAACATTGGAAACAAAACTTAATAGCTATAAAGTGCTTCTGTAGAGATTATGGAAAATTTTCCACAGAGGCGGAGAATATATGAATCAACTCTATAGGAACAATTTAAGTTAATTAATTTTTTTTTATACCCTATATGAAACCTATAGGTTATACTAAGTTTGCCATTGCGTTTGTAACGCACAGAAATAATGATGGTAGAGCAAAATAGGTGGCGTAGGTGTCCACGCATAATATCCAAAGTTATTTTGATTTTTGCATGTCCGTCCGTCCGGCAGGTCGTCTGTCTACTTAGAGAGCTGAAATTCTGTACACGGACTTTGAAAAAAAAGAAGTAAAATTAAGTTCGAAAATGAGACAAATCGAGCAACTCCTTCGTGGGGTTTCCATACAAAACTTTCGTTTTCCACTATATTTTTGAACATTGCCTGAGAATGCGTTGACATAGAGAGATGAAATTTGGTATTTGGTGCTCGCACAGTAATAGGAAATAAAATATAAAAAATGGACTAAATCGGGCAACCCCTTCTTGGTGTTGTTATATAAAAATTTATGTTTTTTACGTATACTGTAAAAACGATCAGTCCTTGACATTTTTATTGTACTAAAAACTTTATCAGAATACGAAATCCTATAAAATTGGTTACAATAATTTTTTCTGTCCGACAAACCGTTTTAGAAATATATGCGAAAAACCACTTCAAGTATCAAACTTGCACAGATGGGTGACCATACGAAATTTCATAGGGGCATTCATCTAGGGTATTGTAAGAACTAGTCTTAAACCAAATCTATCTTTATTGCTTAGTTTATAATGTATCACTGGTGCAAAAATTTTGAAATCTGGTCAGTAAAATACTGTTTTTTTTATAACGACACTAAAGCAAGTCTAGGAGAGAGACAATTATACTAAGGTTGATACTGAAATTCTACGGATGGGACGACAAAGAAAACTTCATAATTATTTTATTTTTTTATTTTTATTACTTTCATAAATATTCCAAACGTAGCGCATGAACTAATTTTGAATGAACCATTTGGCAGCCACCATAGTAAAAAGATTTTCGTGATGTTTCACCACATTTTTAGAGCTGTCAAATATGAATCCATGCTTATCCTTTATATAAATACAATTAAAAGAAATCACAAGTTACCAAGCTCGGTCTGTAGGCGGGGTGTTATAAATTTCCGTTTTGAAATTGTCAGGAGTTCGATAGCCATATTGGTTAAGAGCTCGTCCACTTAGTCGTTTTCCACGTCGGCCTCCGTTTTCTATATTCCATTTTCCATTTACCGCTTTCCGTTTTCACTTTTCTCCGTTTTGGAAAACATTTGGCAAAAAATTACAACGGTCTTCCAGTGAAATTGTAGTAACTTGAGGCGTTTGTTTAGGCCTAAACACAATTGTTGTCAGTATTGCCGCAGCAACGGTATTTTTAGAACATCGCTTATAACTCTACTTCGACAGCAGAGTGCTCTGCTGCCGAAGTCGCAGTGGTGTTGCATTTATTTTCATAATCTTTAATCGAGCAGCTTCGCAGTCAACCGTCAAGGTCTCAATTGTATTAAGACTTTATGTGTTTCACCAGTGCTGACGCGAGCGATCAACTTCGAGTCAGTAAGTTCAAGGGCGCGGCAATGAAGCGTGTCATATGTTCATACAAAAAAAAGTTGCAGAAAAAGCTATAATGTCTTCACTCGGCATTTTAGACTGTCAATTTAATCAAAACTAGGGACCATGTCACAAGTCTGCGCGGACCAACACGCGTCTTAGAAATTGTTTAGGGGCACGCTCGTCCGCACCAAATGGCCTGGCCCGTGTGCCCGATATGGGCTTGAAGTGAATATAAACTAGCAGATGACAAGAAACATATTGTGTTACGTACTTTTCGGTCCGGACGTTCCCCAGCTAGCTATGGAGAAAGGTATAGGTTAAAGTACTCATGAACACTTTTTGGGCGCCATGTGGTTATAAGTCCACGAACTTTAAAATTATGAAACTAAACAAAATTAAAAACACAAGCTTTCATAATAAACATTTTTTTAAATTTTAATCCACGAAAAGAAAGACACTTACTCTAAAGGTGCGTGTAGCGTAATTAACAATTCTAATTAACCGAATTACACATTTTAGCATGAGGCGGCGCACAACACTTTAAACTGATTAACATTATCAATAATGGTATTTATATTGAAGAATAATTCTTTAAGGAAAAGAAAACAAAAGAAAAACGAAATTAGAGAAAAACCACTTAACGTAGCATATCCCTTGAAGTATGTATTCCCCATCCAGCTCCATTTTCTAATTTCCTCGGGACTATTCCTTCTTCTTCTACTCTGCGCTCCAGTTTTTCGACCTTTGCTTTTACCTTTTTTTTCCTTTCTCGATCTACTATTTAAATTTTTGTTTCTATTATTTTTAAATTTTAAAAATTTTTTTTTCTACAGCTTGCACGGCACTCTCCACGCTGTACGGTCGTCTCTGCAGAAGTAGGTTCTTCTTTTTGCCGGAAGTCAGACAGTCCCTCTCACATACCTCTCACCAACTCATTGAATTATGCCCGTGTTCTTGCAGCATACTACGAAATATCGCTTTTTCACTAAACTTCACAATCGAT
Source organism: Dioctria rufipes (assembly GCA_963924295.1). Classification (NCBI taxonomy): domain Eukaryota; kingdom Metazoa; phylum Arthropoda; class Insecta; order Diptera; family Asilidae; genus Dioctria; species Dioctria rufipes. Next base: position 173,344,781 of record OZ002742.1, on the reverse strand, counting down.
TAATTATTTCTAAATGGTTTAAATTTCCTTTCCATCCGATATTATTGAGCCGAAGTTTAGGTAGGTGCGAAGTTTGTATATTTTAAAATTATAGATTGCTCTCCTTTGTTGTTGTTGTTGTTTTGTTTTCGATATTTGGGGCAGATTTTGTGAAGGCTAATTTACTGGGTTAGGAACAGCCCGTCGTCGGTGCTAATTTGGTGTCCAATTACCTAATCTCGGAAATGTCTAATTGTCATTTTTAGGTGTTTTCGCTGATTTGATTTTCAATGGTGAGGTAGTCTAAACCGAGTAAGTATAAGATTTTCTAAATTTTGAATTTATAATTCAGTTTAAAATTTTAGGTGCGCAAGTGCATTTACTTGCTGTGTCATGCTAATACGATAAGTTTCCTTAACTAGGGTATCTATTAATATCCTACTAATACACATATAAATTTCAAAAGCTATGCTAGGGGGTTTTCCACAATTTGCTTTATAATTTTTTCTAGCAAAAATTCCAAACTGTACCAATCAATTTATCTCCCGATCAAGCAATATCAAATTTTATGTAATATTAAAAATACGACATAAGAGCAATACTAAGCCTTATCTAAGTTTCTACATTATCTACAGATGAAGCAATAAATAATTTTATTTACTATTAATAATAAGCTATTCAAGCCATAACAAATCGAATTAATCTAAACTAATTAATTCAGCAAAAATATCTAATTTTAACTTTCTCGCAGGTGATCACCATTGCTGCTATTCGTATTCTTGTGGTGCTGCGTTAAAGTAAATCCTCTCATCTTTATAGGCTACGTGATTGGAGATTTTGGGTTTATGCTGTGCATCCTTTATTTTTTGTTTTGGGGATCTGGAAGGGGAATTTCACCACAGTAGATTATTCATGGACAGATAAGTTTAATTTTCTTAATTTCTATTTAACCTTTATTAATCTGTTTATTCATTCTTTTAACTAATACTATTTTTTTTTAATTTACAGCAGCATCCGTGACTAGGAAAAGGAAATGCATAACATTTCGAAGAAATCTTTTCGCTTTACCATACCATACAATTTGCAATGGATAAAAAAAAGTCTACTACTGCGCTTTCTTGAAAACCACTTGTAGTTCATCGTTCCAAGAAATTATTGTATAATGTCTGCTATCAGAGAAATCTAAATAATTACTAGAGGAATATAGAGATAATTATGCACTACGAACTAGTGTTGCCATTTTCACTATCAATCTTCTTGAGATCTTTTGAATGCCAGATGCCGACACTTTTCCCCTTTGTATCTTTATTACGCAGTTATCCCTACGTAAAGCCGGCCTGCTCCTGGAGGACGGAGGGGGTCAGGAAAGATGAATAATTGAACCTCAATAGTTCACCAAAATATAACCTTGTTATACCTTTGGACGCCACGTTGTTTTTCTAGGTAAACTACGAAACTATGGGTAATCACTAGATCCAACTAAATGCCACACATTTCAAATTTAGATAGTTTTATTGGACACTTGGTAGGGTTTTGCAATTAATCGTACATCCATCAAATCACTTATCGAAATTATCAAATTCACTTCACTGGCAATATAGGCTAATCAATACCAAACCTCCTGTTCTTGGATTCAATTTATATGCAAAACAAAAAAACATATATGACTAGATTAGAAGAACTCATTTTACATATACCTATACACAAGGAAAAATAAATATAACCAAGTATAACCAATGATACAAAAGTACTTACTTTGCTTCTCAATCAGCATGTGGTTATTCTATTATTTCTCACCATTCCATTTTTCCAAATTAACAATAAAATCGACAAATCATCCAGCTCCCGTGCTTTAGATTTCTATTTCAGTTTTCTTCTTCGCTGAACACTTTCACTTTTCAATTATTTTTTTTTTTCAAAATTTATAATATAAATTCTTTTATAAGTTAGACTTTAGTTTCAAAATCACTTGTCTCATCCGGGCTCTTTTCGTACCAACGACCGCAGCTGACTACCTTTTTTCCTACCGGATACAGTATCGCACGCATTTCGAATTTTCGGACCAAGTATCTGTATGCAAGTTGCTTTTTTTCGAAACCCATTATTAAAGTCCGTTCGCATTCTTTATTTATTTCGAAAAAAAAAATTCTCCGAAATTTCCTTTTATTTATTTTCTCATTGTTTATTTGATGAATACATGTACCGAAATAGGCCTGTCAGTTACTTTCAGTCTGTCATTATTTGTCCCTTTATATAGTTGCCCTTTTTGGTAATTTTTCTTACTTTTTTTTTGTTTACAGGTCCTGGATTGAACCTTGAAATATACAGATACGACAATTGAAACTACTCCAGTGCTGAATAAGAAATGTCAAGTTCGATTCTACAAGTGCAATAAAAACGATATAAGCTATATGAAATTACTATTAAGATTATGAGAATTTACAATATTCTACATACATACAGCACTTATTTTTCCCAATCTCATACATACATATAATTATCACAATTATTCCCGCCGTCTTAAAATTAATATTTTAAGACGGGCGCGCAAGTGCATATAGGATTACAATTTTTCATTGATGCATATGGCTTGCATCAAAAGTTTCTGTATTTTCTCATGTACGATTTTTCAACGTCGTGAGAAGATAATAAAACTAAAAGAAAAGCTTATAAAAGCTTTTATGGGTACCTGGAAGCAGAAAGCCCAAACCTCGGGGAGTCCGTTTTTTAAAGCCGTCGAGAGGAGTTTCGTAAAATAAAAATCTGAGAATTATAATGTGAAATACGAAAAAAATTAGAAATCTGTTCTTAGATCTATTCTAAAAAATAATTAAGAAACCAATTGAGTTATTGAAACTAATCTATGTGAACCTGATAGGGATTAATGTAAAATACAGCAGAATTGCTAAAATATACTAGTGCTGAATAAAGAAAGTTATATTTTGGGTTATTGTTTTAAAATTTCGCCTTCCAATTTTTTCTTTCTAAGCATGCCAGGAAACACAAGCAATTGGCTACACAACAATTGCAGGTGGTTTACCACCTTCTTGGGAGGTAAAATGATGGATTTCACACTGTGTCGCTTCAAAATTTTCCCCGCTGTATTCGTAATGCCTCTAATATAGAGCAGGAAGGCTCTCTTCTGGTTTGACTACTCCTGGTACCTTTACTATGACAAAATAGGCTTCACAGTCCGTTGTTCTCTTGTGTAGCCATTGAATTTCAAAACATCATCCACATTCTTAGTTCTGCCGCCAAATGGTTATCATCACAGAATCTGTGGGCACGGTGAACTAGTGTGGAAGCGGCTGATCCTATATTTTCCGGGTGGTTGTGTGAGGTAGCATGTAGGTACCGACTAGTGTGCTTCATTTTACAATGAACTGTGTATCCTATCGTACCATCACTCTTCCGTATAAGTGTAACGTCTAAGAACGCAAGGGATCCGTTATATTCTTGCTCAAACGTAAACTTGGTCTTAAAGTGGTTAGACTTTAGATGTTGTAAGAAACTCTCGATGTCAGATTTTTTTAAAAATACAGAAGGTGTTATCCACATCCACATCAGCAACTAAAGGCGATAAAGGTAGGCCCATAGTAATACCATCTTTTTGTAGATAGAACTGGTTGTTGAAACTGAAATGTCCAGATGTAAAGCAGCGCTCCAAAAGAGGTGTTGAATGACACTTAGCATTTCCTGTACAGGTACATTAGTAAACTGATCATAACTTCATCATCTTCAAGCTTTTATTCACCTAAAAGGGACACGAAATGTATGGAATCTTTAATGTGTTGTTCCGTATGTTCAACCATTGGTTTAAAAACGTCCACCAAATGCTTAGATAAAAGATGGCTAGGCAAATTTATTTGGCTGACAATCGATCGTATTGGATAACCCGCTTTGTGGATTTCAGGTAAGCCATACCGTTTAGGTGGGCAAGAGGCAATGAGGCGCTTAGGTGGAAGAATCGCCTTGTGATCGTTGAACAGTTGCGACACCCTGTTGATAATAGGACTGTTGGATCATAATTAACAAGTATGCACATATTCCTGTCTTCTACTAAAACTTTCATTTTAGTAACGTAATCACTTTTATTTATCACTACAGTCGCATTTCGATTAAGCCTAGTACTAAGGTCCGCGCTCAGGTAAATTTTAGCGGGTCTTCAATATCGGGCTGTTGTTTAGCAGCTAAATTATGACAGATGAGACTCAGAGAAAAGATATATTAAAAACAAGAAGAAGAAGAATTTTGCAATTTTTTACGGAAATATAACGCGCGGTGATAATATTTCTAAAAACAAGTAGTTAAAATTATTTGGAAATATTAAAAATAATAAGCATAATGTATACAATAAAAAAATAAAAAATTAACATTGATACTGAAAATACGGCCACGAGAAGAAATCCAATTCGTCCGTACTTACAGCAAAGACGTACAAATCTACGTTAACTACAAAAATCCGGTCAATAAACTTATCAAAATCAGAACTCTGACAATAAATATTTTTAGCCCGCTAAAGAACGGCCCGAGCGGATAAATTGGAGACTTACTGGTGTTGCCATCTCTAATCACAACCCAAAGACAAATTTAGTGCGTTGACATTAGTACCACTCTCGCTAAAATTCAGGATAAATTTTCGCCAATATCTTTTAGCTTGGTAAATTTTCATACATAATTTAACTTACCGCGGATCTTAGTACTAGGCTTTAACCGCTAAGAAAACCAAAACATTTTCGTTCTTTCGCAGCGCTTTTAAAGCAAGCATTTCATCTCTGCTGACATTGCTAGGTGATGGTGTTTTGCTTCGTCTAACCAGAAACGATACATCCTGCCGTATAGTCTCAGCCTCAAGACTGCTGAATTATGAGTGACGCTCTCGTCTATATTCCCAACAATTTTTTCTACGGGTACATGCAAGTGGAGTGGGTGCAAAATTCAGTCCTTTGCAGAGAATGTTTACGACTGCCTCACTCAAGTTTTCATCCGATAAATTCACATCCGCTTTACTTGAATCAATGGAATCAACGGGTGTCGGTTTTGTTTGGTTGGGTGGAAATGAGTCTATCGAACTTCTGTTTTTGTTTTTGAGTGCACAATTCTAACATTCTGGCTGCCCGCAGAAACGTCAATTGATCACACACATTAAAATCTACTGCACGTAGAACCAAAGCAAGATGTTGTTGCATGTTATAGAGCTCTATGTATACTATGTTTTATTTTAATTTTATTTTCATTGAATAAGCAATTAACAAGAGTAGTAAACAGAGATTGTTATGGAAGTATGTTGTGAGAGTGATTGTTCAGGACGTTAAGTCCAAACTGTCAGCATGAGTTGACAGATCACTCGATGACAGCGATAGCACAGGGCGGCATGCTAGCACCTCGGCTAAGGTTAGCGGAGAGTGTGGGGGAGTTCCCGAAAATACCTGCCACTGTCATCACCCATAATCAAAAAAAAATATCATGCCTACCTACAAAAAAAGCCGGCACACACTCGGTCCAGAAGGGACCCTTACGTCACTTACCTACTTACTGTGAAGGCGCAGATGGCATGCCTTCATTGCCATGCCCCATCCTAGCTTTGACTTGGGGGGCACTATTTCCAAGTCCCTTTGCTGACCTGTGGACGAGAAGTAAACGAGCGAACCTAGACGACCTTCATTTCAGGTGAGAGGGCTCCAGGAAAGTGAAAGGAGAAAATTAAGAAGTTCAGCGCATCTTCAATTCGTTATAATATTTATTTACAAAAATTTATATGGAAATACGTAAGTGGAAATCAAAGAGACAATCTTACAACAACGTACTAGCACGTCTATATGATTATAACTATCACGTCAAAGCGTAACCTTCCGCGAACAACATTCTGCAACGAAGGGATGTTAATATTTCAGAGTGTATCTTCTGATCAAACTTTTATTTCCTCCATTTTTTTGGTTTTACTTACTTAGACTATTTCTTTTTTTTTTTTTCTTTTTTTTTCAGAGGTACTAATTCCAACCGAACCCGATACTTAACTTGAGAAGGACGCGAGTGCCACAAACGAGAAATTTGCCATAATGATATTAGTTATTTAACATTGAAGGTACTTACATTACTGATCTCCGACATGTTGAAGCGCTCCAGCATCCGGCTCATACCTAAATGAGTAAAACAAATTTGATTTTCCCTGAATCACCTTCTTAAGCGTCCAAAATCAGAATAATATTTGAATTTTTAGTTCAATGTGGCTAAAGATTAGTACCTAAGGGCACAAGTGCATGCATTTAAATAAAAATTTTCTTTAATAATTATCAATCAACGGCTTTTAGATTTCCTTGCTATAGCTACCTATCATCTCGGGATGATAACAGCCGCCTGATCTGACTGAAATTCTGCATGAGCTGATACGAGGTTGGAATGTGATAGTTTCCGTTTGTAGTAAATTTAGTTTAAAACATCTTATTGCAGAATATTCGTCCGTTTAGGCTAACCGAACGTGTTTAGAACAATCTAAATTTTGAGCTACCACTTATGATATATAAATATGTTATGGCCCAATATACGGAAGATTCTTCCAGCAGCCAAGGGCATCACAGCGAAATAATCACCAGTTGCTTAACAATAACCTCGCATGGTATTGTTCTGCAACTGTCGGTTGTTTTGCTGATTAGCCCAACAGCTGGCTGCGATGAGCGCCTAGTGGAGCAATCGACGATTACAATAATAATTAACCTCGCATGGTAATTATTATGTAAGGCGATTGTTTACTACTAAGCGACTCAGGTGCTGCAACCCGGTAGAACAAACGACAAGGTTGTGTCGTTTGTTTACATCCGCGTTGTGAGCAAAGAAAGCTTACTTCCGAATATTGGGGCATAAAAGACCAATGACTGGTCTGGCGAGTGCCGTTAATTGTTCAGTCGCGAGTTAGCTTTGTTTTAGATATCAAGTTACAGTTCGGTTCGGAGTACTTTTAAATTATTAAGATAGGTCAAGTGTGGATAAATAAAGAAATTGTTTCACGGTACTTCATGCGTTTTTTATTGTTTCACTTTTGTAATTCGCGAGTTTTATTCACTAATTGCTCAGGGGGCACGACAGCCGGTAAACTTAGGTAAGAAATTTGAGAATTTCTTGCTGTTGTGTTGTTTTTTTTTCATGGTTAATTTTTTTTAAAATTCTTTTAAGATTGTTAAAATTTTTTTTTGATTATTTTATTTTTCAGAGATTAAAATTAATTAATTCTTTTACTTTTCAGGCTTAATTTAAGAAAGTGCTAGATTAAGTGTTGAGTGATTTGAATTTTGTGATAATACTGAGCTGAGTGTGAGTTTTTATATGAAGGGTTGATCAGTATAAGCGTTAGAAAATTTTCAGTGAGCTCTAGGTGCAAAAATAAGGTATAAGTAGTTGATTAATCGGTAACTGGTTCAGAATTTTGTTGGGTTTTCTTGTTTTTTTTGGTGATCAATTTTGAATTTTTTTTTAGATAAGCTGTGGGTACATTATCGAAATTATAGATAATAATTTCAGTCGAGTGGAATTAAGTTTTCAACGTCTTGTTTTTCTGGAGGCATAAATCGTAACCGCGGATATACCGGGTAAGCACACCAACACACACACAAGGAGCAAAGCTATATTAGCTCCTCCAGCACACACTAGGAGCAAAGCTATATTAGCTACTCCAGCACACACACAAGGAGCAAAGCTATATTAGCTACTCCAGCACACACACAAGGAGCAAAGCTATATTAGCTACTCCAGCACACACTAGGAGCAAAGCTATATTAGCTACTCCAGCACACACACAAGGAGCAAAGCTATATTAGCTACTCCAGCACACACACAAGGAGCAAAGCTATATTAGCTACTCCAGCACACACACAAGGAGCAAAGCTATATTAGCTACTCCAACAAACACTAGGAGTTGAGCTATATTAGCTACTCCAACCATCGGTTATACATACACGTACATACAACAAACGTGCCGTGCCCTGGAATATTTTCGTGTAAGGTGCTCATAGGAGAGTACTTGTTGCACAGTAAAGTTCCAAAAATACAAATGTTTTGCGGTTCGGGTTTAAAGTAATTGGTTTAGTCTGCGAGAAGTGACATTGAAGAGTGAAGTGACAATACATTAGGAAATCTTGTGATTCATTAGTGTAGATGTCAGTAGGGAGAAGCAACGCCCTGACGAGAGAAGAACTTTTGCGATTTCGAGAACAGGAGGAAAAATTGGAAAATAAATCACAAGAGTTGAAAGAGTGCCAAGATAAATTAAAAGGGTATGAACAAGACTGGCAATATATCGGAGAACGCCTAACATCTGAACTTAAGAAGCGATTGCCAAGTGAGGAATTAGAAGCTGTACTCGAAGACATCAAAACTTGCACCCGGACAAGTACTAAGGGGGAGACACTTGATTTATTAGTTACAGCTACTTTCGACGTTATCCACAAAGGAGAGAATTCGTTGGAACAAGCAGTAGAAGAAGGCCAAAAGGAAAATCAGGCTCTAATAAAGCAAGTAAAAGTTCTGAAACAGCAGTTGCTAGAAGCACAGAACTTATCAGAAGAATTAGAGAAGGAAATAGAACTTGGTCCAAATACACAGGAAAAGGAAAAAGGCGCTGAGTCACAGAAAAGTTGTGGACGAAGAAGGCTGTTATTCTGGGAGACAAAGCAAAGTGGAAGTGTTAAGACAGCTAAAAGCCAGTATTCAACACCCAAGTCAGTTGCAGATCAAAGGCCGAATAAGAACATAGAGAGTCGTACGGAAAAATCAACATCACACAGACAACAAGACAACATGGTTGATTCGCATGACAAAATCATGGATATGGTGTCCAAATATGTCCCAATGTTTTCGGGGGAAAGGTCGCCAAAGCTGGCAAAGGAAGTGCACCGCTTCCTAAACTGCTGCAAAGATCTTTACGATCGTCTTAAGGCCGAAGAACAAGATATCTTCATGAAATGTGTAAGATATCGGTTGATGGACGATGCATACTATCTGGTAAGTTCAGAGGAGCCAAAAGATTTTGCAGCATTGCAGCAGATCATTAAAACTGCTTATATGCCTAAAAAGTCTTACAGTGAATTGAGAACGGAAATGATAGCATGCAGACAAATACCCGGAGACGACATTAGGGAATATGCGGACAGATTGAAGGATTTGTTGAATCAAATTAAAACGGCAGTTTCAGCTAAGTATCCAGGTAAAGACGGGGGTTTGATTTCAGAGTTGGAGGCTGATGCAGTAGCCACGTTCAAAGCAGGCGTGATGAACCGGACTACGCAAGTATACCTAACAGGCCGAAAATTTCAATCTTTGGACGAAGCACGGGAGGAGGCAGATTACTTCGAGAGAGACGCCAGGCGACTACAGGTTAGAGAACCAGGAATGCTTAACTATAACGGGGAAGGCATTAGAAGAAGTCCACCGAACAGTTGGAGTACGGGCAGAGTTGACAAAGACGAGAACAAACGGACAGCAACCCCACCAAGACATGGGCCAGCTTCGTCAGGGATGTTCAGGAACCCCCCTGCCCAGCTAAAGCAACCCAGAAATATCAAGTGCTTCCAGTGCGGGAGGCAGGGGCATATTGCGAAGGAATGTACAGAGAGAAGGCCGTCCCCTTATTGTATAAGATGTCGGATATATGGACACGAGGCGACAGAGTGTGGGAAACAATAGGTAAGGTTTATGGATACACATGTTAGCAGCCCGGGAGTAGGTCAGGCAGAGGCTGTAGTTCTCTATTGCCAATTTTGTAAAACCTCTGATCATTATACAGAGATTTGTGTGAAAAAATATATTGCCGATCAGGGAAACGGGGATCGGCAGCTGGGGACTTTTACCGCAGCTGCCTTCAACTAACAAAAGTAGAGACAACGAAAGTCCCACAGGATGTAGCCAGTGAAATAGAACTAAGTTTATTTAATAATTGTATAATTACTGTAGAATCGGATATAGGTATAAAGGGTAAATTGGTGTTATTGGTTGACACAGGGGCAACGTGCAATGTGATTAAGGTAAATCGTATCAAGGGAACTACGCCTATACAAACATTACAAAAAATCAAAATAGGAGGGTTGTTTGGGGCACAAAGAAGCTCAATCGGAACATGTACAGCCAAGCTACGAATGGGTGAAGTTGAACAGACTTGCGAATTTAACGCCATATATGACACGGACTCAATCGGAACTGATGGAATACTCGGTATTGAATTTCTGAGAGATAGAGCTGTCATTGACTGTATAAATAAGAGATTGTCAATACGACCTATAGATAAGAGCAAGGACAGAGAACCGCTCTTTGGTTCCATCACAGGGAAAGAAAAAGTTGAAGTCATAGGGCTAAAATGGTGTACACAAGGAAGCCCAGGTAAACCTAATTTTGAAGAAGTGCCTAACCCAAGTGATATTAAGATTCGGCTTAAAGATAGAATAACAGCATTAAAAGATGTTGTCGCCAAAACAAGTGAAGTGTCAAATAGCATACAAAGGTACTTGACTGAGGTAAGTATTAATAAAGGAAGAGAAACACCCGAACTAGAGAGCCCGCAAACGAAATCACAGAAGGAAGATATGATGGATACAAAGCAGACACTAGCAGAGTCAGTGGAAGAGGGACAAGCGGAGGAAAATACCTTGACCGCAGCTTTTAGCACAAGAGCGGATCAAGCTGAAAGTCCGAAGGCAAATATAGCAAGTGGAAAAGAGAAGAAGCCAAATAATCCTCGCAAGGAAGTTAGGTTTGATATTCTCAAGATATCCTCGTTGCTGTCTGATAAACGGCGCGAAGTTGTAGCCAGGGAGCGCACGCAACAGTATATAAGAGAGACATCCCGCAGAAGGAAAAAGAGGAGAAAAGTCTTGAAAGCATCCCTTCGCACAGGACCAGCTCAGGAAAACAATTCTCCTCTTTCAGAAACATTCGTGAGGATTCCAGATGATATGTGGGGCAAGAAGCTAGTACGTGATAAAGAGAAAGAGTCAAGAAGTCCTCGCACGGAAATCGGGCTCGAAACTTTCCAAACCACGGCCTATGCAGAAGTCTTAAGTATCGAAGATAGCCTGCATCTAAAAGGGGATAAGATAGCTTCACCTCCAAGAGCCGGAGAGCTCAAGGAATCCATAATACGAATGGAGCCGAGGACGGAGCAGCTGATAAGCATCCAAGTTACAAGCGAGGATGAGATGGTGTGTGTGGCAGAAGAAATATGTCCCGGCGTGTACTGTAGTAATACCCTAATCAGGCCTAAGAATGGACAGGCATTTGTTGGAATAATCAACGCTAGAACTGAGGCAGTTGAAATAAAGAATTTCAGACCTAAGCTGGAGAACCTAAGTAAGTACTCTGTGCAGCCTATAGGAGAAGGTCGACTGGAGTACAATCTCAGTCAGCAACGGCTTAAACTAATGAAACAATCACTAATACTAGGAGAAGACCTAAATTCAGAGGAAAAAGAGTCCGTGACTCAAATTTGTTACGAATATAGTGATATTTTTCATTTGCCAGGAGACAAATTGACCTACACTCCAACGAAAACCTTCAAACTACCTTTAATCGCTAACACAGGACCCATTCATTGGAAGCAGTACCGCATGCCGGAAGCTCACAGAGAAGAATGTAAGAAGCAACTTGAAAAACTGTTAGAGGAGGATATCATAGAGCCTAGTGATAGTCCGTTTAACTTTCCAGTCCTGCTGATTCCCAAGAAGGGAACTGACGAATCTGGTAACCGCAAGTATAGGTTGTGCGTAGATTTCCGGGAACTAAACAAGGTTTGCATTCCATTTTCGTATCCACTTCCGCGAATTGAAGACATTTTGGATCGGCTGGGTCATTCCAGGTACTTTTCCACGTTAGATTTAGCTAACGGGTATCATCAAGTATTAATTGATCCAGAAGATAGAGAAAAAACCGCTTTTAGCACTAATTTCAATCATTTTCAGTATAAACGATTGCCGTTTGGGCTAAAAACTGCGCCTCCATTTTTTCAGTCGCTCCTAAACGGAATATTAACAGGGTTACAGGGAATAAAATGTTTCGTGTATCTCGATGATGTCGTTATATTTGCAAAAAACTTAGATGAACACAACAATAAGTTGAGGCAAGTATTTCAACGTTTTCGGGGTCATAATTTAAAGCTGCAACCCTCTAAATGCCAGTTTCTGAAAAAAGAAGTGGTGTATCTGGGCCATGTATGCTCGGAACAAGGAGTAAAGCCAGATCAACGTTTGGTGGAAGTTGTACAGAGCTTTCCGCGACCAAAGACGGTGAGACAGGTTCAATCTTTCCTAGGGTTAGCTAATTATTACCGGAAATTCGTTCCTAGCTTCTCGGAAATCATGGCTCCAATTAATTATTTATTAAGAAAAAAAATAAAGTTCAATTGGGGACCCAAGTGTGATGAGTCATTCGCCCTGATTAAAAAGGCTCTCACTACACCTCCATTGCTAGCTTATCCTGACTTTACGAAGGAATTTACATTAATTACGGATGCCAGTGGGAAATCTCTAGGAGCTCTGTTAGAACAGGAAGGTAAACCTGTTAGCTACGCCAGTCGCACGCTAAATCAAGCGGAAAGAAATTACTCGACCACAGAACGCGAAATGTTGGCTATAGTGTGGGCTGTACGCAATTACAAATGCTATCTCTTGGGTAGACATTTCAAAATTAAAACGGACCACCAGCCACTCAGAGGTGTATTCAAGGTAAAGGATACAACATCACGTATGGTAAGGTTCCATCATAAGTTGTCGGAATACGATTTTGAAATTGTTTACCAAAAAGGAAAGGAGAATGGCAATGCGGATGCGCTGAGCAGAATACCCCGAGAGGAAGCAAAAATAGGAACTGATGGAGGTAAAGAATACCCTTGCTTAGCAGTCACACGCTTACAAGCTCAGAAGAAAAAACTCGATGCAAGTGATGATCTGCCAGAGTCTGAGGAGGACTGGGAGGACGTCGATGAAACTCCGATTACGTCAAGAAGGCTGCAAGGCAGTCAAACACCACAATACGTTACTGATCCCGAAGAGATCAAGGTAATATTAAAAGATTATCATGACTCTCGATTTGGGGGGCATTTCGGAAGGAATAAGACCTTTAAAAGGATAAAACGCTTCTACCGGTGGAAGGGGATGAAGGCTGATATTGCCACCTATATCAGGCGATGCTCGAAATGTCAGAAGAATAAACAATGTAAGGCTATTAAAATGCCACTAGTCGTAACGGAAGTCTCCGAAAAGCCGTTCGATAATATTTACATCGACTTGGTAGGACCATTACCTGTAAGCCACTCTGGTAACAAATACATTTTGTCAATGATGGATGACTTAACTCGGTTTGTTGATTTCGTAGCGATACCTGATCAGGAATCGAATACGGTAGCGGGGGCGTTATTCGAGCAAATACTTAGCCGATATACGTTGCCAAAGCAATTGGTGACTGATCAAGGAGCCAATTTTACTGGTGAAGTCATAAAATCTCTGTGCAAAATGCTAAGGATAAAAAAGTTGCAGACTACTGCCTATCACCCCCAATCAAATGCGGTGGAGCGACAGCATTCCACCTTAGCCAATTATTTAAGGAGCTTCGTTGATGAGGACCCGAGAAATTGGGATGGATTTCTACGCACAGCAGCACATGCGTACAATAATACTGTGCATTCGGGGACCAAACTTACGCCAATGGAAACCCTGTTTGGGTTCATATCAGAAGTTCCGAGCAGCCTACAACGCAAACCTGAACCAATATACAACGCTGATAGATATCACGCAGTATTACGGTTCAAATTGCAGAAAGCGTTCAAGTTGGCAAGAGATAATTTGCTCCGACGTAAGTCTCTAGCCAAAAAACATTATGATAAATCGGCAAATGCTGTAGTAATTCATGTCGGCGAAAAGGTATTGCTTAGAGATGCAGCTCGTGCGGGAAGGTTGTCGTCTATTTTTAAGGGGCCCTATGAAGTAATATATGTTCATAGTCCTGAAAACGTGACCATACTTCAAGGGAACAGACTCAAGCGGGTACATACAAACCGTTTGAGGAAGTTCGAAGAATAATGCGTCCATACCAATATTTTAATAATAACTCACCTCTTTTCATATTGCAGACAGCCTAAAAATTCCAAAATACCATTCAGCAAGGGAAGGTCAGGGCTTGAGGACCGATAATAAGGAACCTGTTCTACAAGGTTGAGGAATCTAAGAGACGGAACGAGAGAAGAGGAGTATCAGGTATAAAACATATATTATTGTTTTTCCTTTTCAGCAGTAGTTAAGACAATAGGGGAATTAGAATATAGAAATAAAGGAATTATTGTTTGTATAGTACATGAAAGAATAAATTAAAGATATTCGTCCAAGTAAGTAGTTTAAGGCAATAAAGAAGTTGAGAAGAAAATAAGTCTTTAAAAAAAAAAAAACTTTAAGTATGTTAACTAACAAAATAGGATTAATTGTAGCAACCCTACTAACATCAATATTAATTATATACGCGGAGAATTCAGGCTACAGCATTCGGCCAGTCGCATTATCAGGAGTGCTGTTTGAAAACCTGGGGAAAGCCAACTTCTACACAAAGCACTGGACCATACTATCACAGCTGCAGGTACCGGACTTTTCGGAGGAATTGAGTTTTGCAGATAATTGAAGCAGCCTGGTTGCACAGCTCTGCGAGAACATCCATACTGATATCAAAACTAGATGCACGATAGCTGTTAAGGAGATTAAAAGCTGGACATCAAAGATTGAGCGTCGAAATGAAGAATTGTCGCATCACACCCATTCAGAACCATCGCAGCGAGTAAGGCGATCAGTTTTCGATGGAATAGGTTCATTATCGAAAACTCTTTTTGGAACGATGGACCACACAGACTCCGAGAAAATCTATGCGGAACTGGATGAGCTCAACAGAAAGGAGAATCGTACCTTCACGTTACTCCAAGAACAGGCTACGGTTATTAAATCCACTTTCGAACTTAGCAACGCATCACGAGTCAGAGCCGCAGCAGAGCGCGAAGAACTGAGACAAAAGATGACAGCCATTGTTACTGCACAAAATAATCAAGTGGGGGAAATAGCATTGCTGCAGCAAAGGGTGGAGTTAAATGAGATGCTGACGCTATTGACTCTACAGTTGCGGGAGATAAGCGAGGTGCAAGAAACGTATGCAAGCATTCTGGTCTCATTGAGCGTGGGAAAGCTACACCCATTAATAATCCACGCTCGAGAGATGACAGATATTATAAGAAATGCTACACGGCAATTTGATTTGGCTGAAGAATTCCTGAATTTTCAATTACTCGCTCAGATAGCCAAGGTAACGTCAATTCAGAGGCGACAGAATATTCTAGTTCGAATAGATATTCCCCAGCCACAAAGAATAGCCTTTGATATTTATAAAGTATATACAATTCCTACAGCAGTAGATGATGAAGATTACCGTATTTATGATCTGGGTTCTGAGTTTGTGGCAGCTAATAACCACGAACGTCAGTACATTCCGTTAGACGAGAAACAATTTGGAAACTGCAAGCGGTTGACAACCCTCGAGGATAATTCACGCCTCTTATGTCCACAATTAGGACCAACTGTTACAGCCATTGGCGACAGCTGTGTGCTGAATCTTTTCCGCAGCTTCAACGTCAACGCCAAAGCTTGCAAAGAAAGAACTATTCCGAAATGGAACAGCCTAGTCCGGATGATGACTAGAAATCATTGGTTGTTCATGATGTCTGGAACCACCAAATTGGAAGTAAATTGTCGTGATTCTCCCACATCCATCGGCGAGTTGTCATCTACAGGGGTATTAACGCTAGAGGAGCACTGTCATCTACAAATGGGGGATCTTCTAATTACATCTGATGACGACGCCCGACGTAACATAACTCTGTGGCAGCCAACCCATTCAGAACTACCATCTTGGGACAGTTTCAAGGCGGAACCAGTATCTCGGAAGGCAGAAGTGACAATCGGGAACCAGCAACAGGTACAGCTTCTAGCTGCAGATGACTTCAACCAGGCCTGGAGAGACCATGAAAGAGAAATTCAAAAGATGCAGGGCGCTGTCAAGGAAGAGGAGATCTACAGGCAACAACATCATCCTCACGTAATGTACATGGCCGCTTCATCGGTGACGGGTTTAATAAGTATCGCCAGCCTAGCACTAGCAGTAGGAGTACTGATCTACCTTAAACGCTGGAAGGGGAAGCAAGTAGCAGCACGATCCAAGCAATTGTCGATAATACCTCTCACTCGGAGATAAATCCAAGCAGTCCAGACCCCGAAGCAAACAGTCCAGACCCCGAAGAAAACAGTCCAGACTCCGAAGGAAAAACAACCCAGCGAAGATTCGGAGGATATACAGGTCATAGTGCCAACAACAGCCTCCATGCCGACTGTAAACTTACCCACGATCGTAGGGAAACAGCTGGTGCAGCTGGAATAAGTAAGTTAACCACTGTAGGATTAGTTTTCGTATTATGTATGTATAATTAATGTTTATTTTTTTTGATAACGAGTTAAAGTAGAGCTTACTATTTAGTTTTTATTTTCTTCTCAACGTAGTATGATTCAGTTAGCATTTTTTAAGTTAATGGTATTTATGTACATGAATAAATAAAATTTGTAAACTAAAACTGTAAAAAAAAAAAATGAAAATTGAAATAGAAAATTTTTTTTTTTTATTAGTCATGAAATTTTAATAAAGTATAATGAGAAGAAAATAGAGATACTAAAATGAAAAAGAAAAGATGTAAAAATGGAAACCTTAAGAAATAAAAAGTAAAGGTCAAAAAAAAAAATGTAAAGCAAAGAGAAATAAGAGAATTTAATTAGTAAGTATGGAAAAGAATCTGAACTGAACGAGAACCGAAATATTTTCAATTTTAAGATTGTTGCGCTCTCCAGATCTAGTTCCCTGCGGAAACTAGTTTTTCCAAGGGGGGAGGGATGTTATGGCCCAATATACGGAAGATTCTTCCAGCAGCCAAGGGCATCACAGCGAAATAATCACCAATTGCTTAACAATAACCTCGCATGGTATTGTTCTGCAACTGTCGGTTGTTTTGCTGATTAGCCCAACAGCTGGCTGCGATGAGCGCCTAGTGGAGCAATCGACGATTACAATAATAATTAACCTCGCATGGTAATTATTATGTAAGGCGATTGTTTACTACTAAGCGACTCAGGTGCTGCAACCCGGTAGAACAAACGACAAGGTTGTGTCGTTTGTTTACATCCGCGTTGTGAGCAAAGAAAGCTTACTTCCGAATATTGGGGCATAAAAGACCAATGACTGGTCTGGCGAGTGCCGTTAATTGTTCAGTCGCGAGTTAGCTTTGTTTTAGATATCAAGTTACAGTTCGGTTCGGAGTACTTTTAAATTATTAAGATAGGTCAAGTGTGGATAAATAAAGAAATTGTTTCACGGTACTTCATGCGTTTTTTATTGTTTCACTTTTGTAATTCGCGAGTTTTATTCACTAATTGCTCAGGGGGCACGACAAATACATGTAGATACACATATATATATACGAAACCATATGCAAAAACAAAATTTATATACAAAAATGCGTTAACTTAACTATTCAGTGAAGCACTGAGCTTCCAAAAACTTTTCTTAATAAGAAAATATAAAAATAGATTCACGACGAACTAATATAGCTACGTCTATACGTCACCTTCATTAGGTGAATCTTCTCCGTCGTCAATGACAATTTATATACAAAAACGCGTTAACTTAACTATTCAGTGAAGCACTGAGCCTCCAAAAACTTTTCTTAATAAGACTGGTAATAAAACTGTTGAAATATACCACAATCACGCTAAATTTACTAATTTAAGCCAATCCGAACTAATTCTCCTTAATTTAATATTGTTTATTCTGCTATTCATTGATTGATTAATTCATTTATATATGTAAGCTGATTACTAAACTATGTATCGTCGTGGAGCCCAGCGCTATACGCTGCTTCAAGCAGGGGCTTTGAATTAAATACACTTTGAGTTGATTTGAGTTGATTTGATTTGATTTGATCATTAGTACTTGCTCCTATCGATGTTCAATAACGTTATTATCTGTGTACTTAATTTTATAATCATTTTCTTCTATTGTTCTTATATGTTAGGATTTATGTCCTTCTTATCTTCTTATCTATCATAATTAAAATATAAATGTGGGCTATCTTTCATGGTCTAAGAAATTATAATGTTTCAGAATGATAAAAATGGAAAGAACTTATCAGATCTCGTTGCTTGTCCCGCGTAGAAATCCAATACTCGGTGGGTTAATTCGCCAGTAAATGATGATGAACACTTCACACAAATTCCTGTTTGATGGGCATCTGCAGCCATTTCCCAGAATATTTGAACGATCCTCGAGGGAAGCGCCTTTACTTTGATCTTCCTCAGGTTGATCCCTTTTTGTGATCGGTTTTACGTGTAAATTTCTACCTTGACTTTTACAATTCTTTCGTTTTTAATGAATACTATCAGAACCACCTTTTCCTAATTCTTCTCCGCCAAAAAAATCTTAACTCTTCTCCTCTTCTTCTTCTTTATCACCCCAGCATGTCATGCTGAGGTTGACGGCACATTGCTTCGTCGGGGTACGTCTGGTTTTCGTTCTTATTTAACGAGGCCGGCCTACACGCATCAATATAGGTAGCATATTGCTATGTGCAATCTGCTACGACCATAACAAGATTAACTTTAGCAATGCAGTAGCTTAAATTTAAACTAATGGGCTATACGGTTGAGAATTTGAGGATATATTTTAATACCACTATCGTATTAAAGTCGTATGCAATACATAAAAAATTAGATTTTAATAAATGTGGCCTATTAAGGCAAAACTTTAATTTTCACATATTAGTTTCTAATATTTTTAAATAAATTTTAATCCAGAAGAATATAATACAATACAAAGAAAGTAGCCAAAAAGTTACAATCCACAATATATTAAAAATATAATAAAATTGAGTAAAAATATATTAAACAGCAATAGAAAAAGTATTGTATTCTAATCCCAGACAGTATTAAAAGTGACGCGGAAGTGAAGTTTCATTACCAATGGAAGTTGAAATTTTTTAAGTAATTATTGAAATTATTTCTTTTTATTCGATTTCGATCTGAGATACGGAGGCAAATTAAAAATGTTGTTTGAAAAATGGCAGGAATATGGTAATATTGATGTATTCAAGGATACGCTTGGAGGTGAAGATTATTTTCAAGGTACATGCTTATTTTAAAATCTACAATTTTTAAAATTTACCAATATTTTTAATTGTAGATTGGAATTCTAAAGTAAAGCCATTTTTGGCGTGCCTAAAGCTTTTGCCATCGACTACCCAGGGTCCAAATCGATAATAAAGAAAATGCCAAATTGTTCCCCCGCGTTATCAAAATTCATTAAATTTTAAGAGATTGGCCTTGCTATTTAATTGATAAGATGATTGTAAACTAATTTAATTTTATTTTTTAGTTAACAACACATAAAGAGAGAACGATTTAAGTGAAAAACAGCCATGTATTATAACCACAGGACAACATTCAGTTCAACATTTTTGGAGATTTTTGATTTACCTTTTAAACATTTTTATATTTTCTATGATTGTGATAAATCCATTACTAATTTTTACAATTTCTTTATTTTTATATTTATATACAAATAAAATCGGAAGTCAAATCGCACATTAGAAATATTTTCAAAATTCCAAAACAAACGCCTAACGGAGAGTTTATTCTAAAACGCTGTGCAAATTTATAGAAGATGTATTTGTTGTGCTTTTTTGCAAATTCTATACATTTAGTCGTGTAAAAAGATATGCCCTTCAATGTGCTTTTTCATTCAATAATGAAAGTGTTGATAATAAGCTGCCTCAAATTTCAAATTTTATACACAATCCGGTGTTCCGAAATTAAGCGAATCTATATGATTGGTGATAACCACTACGTATAGGATTGACGAACTTGAAATTTCCTTAAACTTTTAGGTTGTTAAAAAGACTGAATGTCATTCCCTTATAAAATATTAAATACAAATTTTAATGCCTTATACTTTATCAAACATAGAGTGAAATACTTGTTGTATTTTTATTATTGTAAGATGATTGAAGTTATTCGTATAAGTACAGAGTTTTTAGTTGGTATGCATACATACGTTGTTGTGAGGATTTCATGAAATACATATATCTTTATATTTTGAGTTTAAATTAATAAAAAAGTGATAAAAAAAATCTTTTATTTTCAGTCATAGCAATGTATTTTGTTTTGAATTTGAATACGTTGATGGTATTGTTTTTTAATAGAAATATGATATTTAAAATAAGTAAAATTGTTCACTTTAAATTAGTTCAAATATTAAAGGTTACTATTTCATATATTTGAATTTAATATTTAATTTATTACACTCTAATATAAGTTGGCGTGAAATTCATTATCTGAGAATATTAAATTATAATAAACTCTACTAAAAAGTATTATAGTAAAATGTATTTCTTTTTAATAAGGAACATAATGAAATCACGTGTTAATATCTTTAGAATATTACACTTTCATAAATTTTGGGTGTTTTCATATATACAATACCAAAAATATGAAATTTTACTACCAAATTTTCAATCGTGTACAAAAGAAAGTTTGGAGAAGAGAGAATTATATAATCAAAGAGCTACAATTAGGGCACTATAAGGAAAAGTATACAAAACTAAAAAATAAAATAAAAATAAACTAATAGAGTTGGAGAAAATTAGAGGCAACAAAGAAAGTTATTAGCAAATAAAAGTATGTGGAGGAAAGAAGTTCAGAATAAAGAAATTACAAGAAAAACAAAAATGAAATACTTTAAGCAATAATAATCAAAACTACTAAAAAATTAAATTATAATAATGGAGATCATGAAAAGAAGGATAAAAAACAAAAAGTGAGGGACAAAAATAAATAAAAAATAAAAGAGGCAAAAAGGCAACTAAACAAAACTGACTGATCTCAAGCGGAACAATGGGGGAAGAAGAAGACTTGTCTTGTGTGTCAATTTTTGTGCGCTCCGTATTTAATTAGTTTTGTGAATGAATTTCTAATGGTTTTTTGCCAACTCTGTGTGTGATCTATTGTTAATAGTTCGGTCAATCTTGCTTATTGTTAGTTTTTTTCTTTTCCGTCTGGTTTTGCAAATTTTTTTTTGTGTGTATCCTTTGTGACCGCTTGCTGTGGGGAATTTCTATTGTATTTTATATGCTGCTTATGCTCTTTTGCACTGGCATTTTATTTATGCATTTCATTTGTGGTAAGCTTGGTTAATAATTTTGTGTGTTTCTGGCTACTCATACATTTAATTTAATAATTTAATAATTACAGGCATTTTTTTTTGTTATATTTAGTTGTTTACCATCTCCCTTTTAGTTTGATAGCCATCTGCCTGTCAGAGTTCCCACCACTGTGATATCGGAGGCTTTTCGTAGCTTATCCCATACACAATCCTTCCTTTATTAATTGACGCCTAAATCTCTTCTACTCTTCTGTTATATGTATACTGTATATACTGTATATTCGTCTGCCACCAATGAAGATGTCCTCATTTGTGACGGAATTTGTGGTAAGTCTTTTCATTCCTCTTGCCTGCGCCGTACTCTAAGGAGTTCTCCTGTTTCTGTCACAACCTGTGGCGAGTGCTTAGCGATTAAGTCGTGTGTTCTACGACTTATCAAAGGTATCTTCGACTCGTTCTGAAGCGACCAATCGTTTATTGTGGATAGTGTTAAGCACATATCTGCCAACTGGTCGTACCTGAATGCTTTCTATGAGGACCTTAATACCTTTAATTCAAAACTCGACAAGCTTCTTAATTTTTCTGAGGCTCTCAGTTCAAACTCATCCATCTTACTTGATAAGTCCCATGCTCTCTCTACTCGTCTCGAATGTCTGACGTCCACTGTTGATGATTTTCGCGCCCCGCCGAACAATTGTAACGCGCCTCTTTCACCACCTGGTGCCGACCCAATCCTTAAAGATATTCAGCACAATATTTGGCTGGTCAAGAATGATGTTGCGGGTTGGTCTGCTTCTGTTGCTAAGGATTCCCTGCTTATAGGCGCTATCGCCTCGGACATTAAGTGTTTCACGTCTGGAAATTTGAACATTTCTTCTTCTCCTGACGTGAGGCCTTCTGCGAATGAACATACGCCTCCAAGCCTCGTTGCAAGCAACAGCCGCGTCGGAAGAAGCGATCCAATTTGTACCTACCCGCTGTTACTCCCAGTACGAGTGCCTCAGCTGTTATGGCCGTAGATAACGCTGGGAGTCAAAGCTCTGATAACATCATTCTTAGACCTGTATCTGTATCCGTGGTATTGAATGATACTTCATCTGTGTCGTCTCTAGGTAATGGTATTGTTGTCCCTTTGAGAACAGTACTAAAACCTTCGAGTGTTTTCGTCACCCGTTTCTCTCCAGAAACGTTGTGTGAGGACATATTGAAGTATCTTAAGTCCAAAAATATTTCTGCTGATGGCATTTCTTGTCGTAAAATTAGTAGATGTTCTAAACCGGTTGCATCCTTTGTTTTAACCGTCTCAGAAGATGTGCGGCCCTCTGGCACGTTTACTAAATTGTTTGTACCTACCGGGCGCCAACCTAGAAATGCATCCAAACTAAGCAGCGATACTCCAAAAAACTCAAGTCACTCTCCCTTTACTATCAAAACGTAAGAGGGATTCGAACAAAAACCACACAATTCTTCAAAGCCTCTGCTGCGACTTGTTTCGACATAGTTGCTTTCACTGAAACTTGGCTGTATCACGGTTTTCGCGATGCTGAAATTTTTTACAATTCATATCAAATTTTTAGAAGAGATAGACATACTGAGTCTGTAGCTCGAAGTGGCGGCGTACTCCTTGCCTGTAAAAACCAGTTTAATTGCAGTCAGTTTGAGCTTCCCAGTTTCTCCAACACTCTCGAAATCGAACTTCTTGCTCTTAAGTTATCTCTTTCAAAATCTGACATATACATTATCTCTTGCTATATCCATCCAGACTCCATAAATATTGTCGACGATAAAGGTCAGAATAGTTACGATCTACTCATTTTAACATCTAATTTTATCCATGGTAAGATGGAACCTATTGACGAATTACTACTTATTGGTGATTTTAACTTATCCAATATACAATGGGTACTCAATGAAGATGACTATGACTATCTTCCACTTAATAACTTGACAACAAAGGAGTCACTATTCCTTGACAGTATTTTATCTCTAAGTCTCAGCCAAATCAGTAATGTTAAGAATGACAGGGGAAGGCAGTTAGACCTGGTATTTTCTACTGACACGGGTAATTTCATAAGTGAGCATAGCGCAGTGAGAATGTCTAGTCTTGAAAAATATCACCCCCTCTACTAATTACATATGGCTATGAAACCGAAAACTTAACATATTGTGATGAAACACAATACTTTTTCAATTTTAGAAAGGCGAACTTTCCGGAACTTTCCGGTAGACCTACATCTATAGACTTCAACACATTACTGTCTAGCAATAATGTTGACGAAGACGTTTCTAAATTTTACATAATTCTTTTCGATTTATTTTCCTCTCACGTTCCTTGCGAGCGTCAGCGGCTCTCTAAAACATATCCACCATGGTTCAATAAAGAACTGAGGAGTCTTAAAAATAGAAAAAATAAATTGTGGAAAAGTTATACGAGGGATAAGGACATTATAAGTCACAACAACTTCCTCACATCATATAATGACTTCAAAGAACTTTCCTCTACACTTTACGATGAGTATGTTCACAGCATGCGTACGAAATTATTTAGTGACCCACGCATCTTTTTCAAGTTTATTAATATGAAGAAAAGAACGGACAACTACCCCAATACCATGAGGTACAAGGATTCTGCTAGTGATGATTCGTCTAAGATTTGCGATATGTTTGCTCCTTTTTTTGACAATGCCTTTGCCTCGTCAAATTTTCAGCCTCAAAATAGCAACTTCAATCATATGAACGACTGTCGTAACGTTTCATTCACTATCCCTTCAATTTCAGAAGAGGATATATTAGATCATATTAATGGGCTTCCAAGTGACTTCACAACTGGTCCTGATGGGATCCCTCCTGCCTTCTTCAAGTCATGCTGCCTTGCAGTGGTGGCTCCGCTGAGAATTATTTTCCAAAAATCGCTCAATAGTGGTTGTTTCCCCCAGCTATGGAAAAATTCTTTTATCATACTGATCCACAAATAAGGTAGTAAAAATGAAATTTCTACCTATAGGCCTATTGCAAAATTATCTTGCGTGCCCAAGTTATTCGAATCTATCATTTACTGTCAACTATCAATTTCCTGTAAGAATTTGCTTTCTTCAAACCAACATGGGTTTATTTCGGGTAGGTCTACAACTACTAACTTACTGGAATTTGTCTCGGATACCGTTGGCGGATTGGCAAAAGGCTATCAGACAGATTGTATTTATACAGACTTTAATAAAGCGTTCGACAAGTTATCTCACTCCGTGATACTCCTTAAAATGGAAAAGTATGGGTTTCCCTCAACATTTCTAAAATGGACAGAGTCTTATTTAGATAACTGAACATACAAAATATTATTTCGCCATTCCTTCTCTAGAGTCTTGAGGGCTTCATCTGGCGTACCTCAAGGGAGTCATTTGGGCCCGTTGTTCTTTATTCTGTCTATGGACGACATTGTATCTGTTGTGAGGTACTGTAAGGTCTTGATTTATGCTGACGATATTAAGCTTTTCGCTCGGATTAAATCCGTTCACGATTGTGAACAGGTACAAGATGACCTTGAAGAATTTTACAATTGGTGCGAGAGCAATAATTTGGTACTCAATATCGACAAATGTGAAGTTATGATTCCTCGATTCGCCGGGTGGACTCTGTCTATGACTTGGGTGTCAAATGTGACCACAGATTGAATTTTATCTCCCATATAAACTTCATGGTATCAAAGAGTAGTTCTATGCTGGGTTTCATAAAACGTTGGTCCCAAGAGTTTTCGAATCCTACTATAACATTGCGTTTGTACACTTGCTTTGTGAGACCACTTCTTGAATACGCTAGCCAGGTCTGGTCTCCATTTTACAGTTCACACATCGAGCGCATCGAGTCTGTTCAGAGAAACTTTTTACGATTTGCTCTCAGGCACCTACCTTGGAATAATTCATTGATTCTTCCACCATATGAGGATCGCTTGCAGCTTTTGAATATGCACTCACTTGAGAAACGTCGCATGGTTGCCGATGCAACTTTTGTTCACCAACTCTTAAGCACGAATATTGATTCCCCGTTGTTACTTGACAAAATTTCTTTCCGTGATAATGGCACAATTTTTTAAGAAGGCTACCTCTATTGCATGTCAATTCCTCAAGGTCTAATTATGGCATTTATGAACCTATTAATCGCATGTGCATTACTGTTAATAATTTGGCTGAGCATTTTGTTGTTGACGACTCTAAGCATGTCTTAAAAAAACGTCTATATAATATTTAATCTTTTTAGTTAGATTTAATTTAGATTTTTATATTTTTGTTCTCTGTAGCATTGCATGTTATTTTATCTGGTGTTTGGTCTATGTTTAGTGTAACATACTAATACTAACACCGACTAAGTGATGAAACGCATGTAGTGTTTACTGTTTATTTATTAAACGTGTCCATGCAGCGAGCTTGTGTTAAGCTGGTTCTGATAGTCAATTTTAACAAGCTTGCTAAATGCCAGTAAACTAGTACCAAGAATATCAATATTATTTAATTTAGTATTGTAAGTGTTTTTAATTCTAAAGCAGAGCGACTTTTCTCTGCGTATCGGAAGTCTGAAGACTGCCTGATATCTTGAATTGCGAGAAGGAACGTTAAAGTTTATACTAGAAAGTAATGAGTTGCAAGTTAAAGTAGTATTCAGTATTTTATGTAAGAAGGTCATGTCCAAAAAGATTCTGCGTTTTTCTAGCGATAACAAGTTGAATATCACAAGTCTGTCATTATATTCAAAAACGGAATTTTCTAATTTAAATAATAATATTCTGGTAAATCTGCATATATTTACAAACTATATGAAGGATAAAATGGATTGACTAGAGAATTGTAGAGAGTAATATAGGAGGATGGTAATTTGAACGATTGACACGTACGGAATATGAAACCCATAAGACGAAAATACCTTGAGGTGATATTGTCGTGTCCCATAAGCACTCCAATAAAAACACTCGCGTAATTCTAAGTTAAAACTTTATTTACTGACTATTACAAAAACGGTTACTCGCGATCGAGCTTCAGAATCTTAACTCAACTAATTGAACACCGAACCGTATCTTTTATTAAACTACACTAACTTCTAACTACGCAACCCGATCTATCGAAAACCGTGCTTACCTCCATTCAACCAGGCGGAAGCGACTTTGACCCAGTGACCAGCGCAATACCTTGCAATCATAATTACAAAGTATTACGCTAATCACTGCCGACAGCGGGAGCCCCCAATACTGTATGTAAATAAACAGTGAGCCCAGCTGAGTATTTCACTATGCGAAGTGAATTACTTAACCATGACTCAATACCCAGTTACATACAGCAGTGGATGCGACAGTTTACAAGTAAACAATTCGCAATCGCCAAGCATTTCACTGTGCGAAGTGAAATGCTTAGTTAATGCAAATCATTTAATTACCTGTACACCTGCTGCTAGCTCGAGTCGTGATGTCACAATTTCACCAATTGAATATTGGGTCACGACATTCCTCCCCCCTGAGAAAAACTGATTCCCCAGAGGAATCAGATCGGGGTGCTCAGTTAGGTTACAATACCTAACTTAACTAAATTACACAAAACTAAGGTACAATATTCACTATCATTTAAACAATTTTTATAACTATGGTTCGGTTTACATACAATTTCTGTTCTATTCTTCTATTTTTTCCTTATTATTTTTTTTTTCATACATAATTTTTTTCATTGCTGACAAAAATTTTTTCTTTTACATTCTCATCTTTAAATTTTTACATTTCATTTCTTACAATTTGTTTTTCAAATTATTTAACTTACTCTGCTTCTTTTTTTTTACATATTTCTATTTCTATTACATATTTCTTTCTAAACTTGAAAATTTTATTATTAATAAAAATACTTAATAAATTTACATGCATAATATTATCATTTATCAAAAATACCGTTCTTTTTACACTCAATTACAGTAACCAGAATACAAAAATACTGCCATAACAAAATTCTTTTCTACCATAATTACAATTTTTACAATCTTCTAAAGTTATTCTTCCTATGGGAGCCCTAAGCAATTACATCATTACAATAAAACTACTTTACTATTTACAGCTGCTTAACGAAGGGGTGGGATGGTCTGGTTTCGCTGCAAAGGTGATATCTATCATGTCAATGGTAAGGTCGAGCCCGATGTCTGCTTCGACTTGTTGCTGTTCTGCATTACGAATTTGGAGTATGTTGCCCTATAGTGGTAGAATATCTAGTCTGTTGCTGTTGGCCTGAACTTGCTGTTTCTCGTCTGTCTTAAAAGATGTTTTCCGAATTTCTACTGCCAGTGATTTTGTGCTACACTTATTCCAGCTTTTATAATATTTCCTGCATATTACATTCGATTCGCATATTAACCATTTTTTCGTTAATGTCATTATCAATGTATTTTTATTCTCACTGAATCGAGTATTCCCGATCTTAGTTCCACATTAACATTTTCTGAGATATTTATACATCGCTTTTCGTTACAGGGATTCTCTAATTTTATTACAATAGACTGGACAAAAAAAATCGTTGCTCTTATTTTCTACGTTTTAAGAGGATATTTTGTTCCAGGAGATGATTAACGCTTAATGTAGCAATACTCTCGATTATCTAGTTGCCTTGATGGTTGGTGGATTGATAATAATATTTGTAAAAACTTATTTATATTTTATTGATTCTCTTTTTGGCACGATGGAGTTCTCCCAATTAATTTGAGAGTCCACCCGTACTTAAAGAAATATTTTTTAATTTCTGCATCACCTATGTATGTAAATACATCATATCACAAGCTCTTAACAGGAAACTGTATGCTAGTCATTCCATAATGTTTATTAATTCTCGACAAAGCATTTTCCAAGTGTTTAACTATGCTTTCCGGGCTTACTTCCAAATTTTGCATCCATATCTACACGAGTTAAATAATCCAGGGCTCCGTATAACACTGTTTTTCCTCTCATTCGCTGCGTACTGGTTTTTCCCCTCTGTTACCGTATTATATCCCACGTTGAACTTCTAAGGCTAACACTACACTAAATACATGCAATCTTTCTTAACATCTAAGTCTTAAGGTATCTTATTATACATAGTAATCGTTATTGTTCTTTAATTATAAACTGCGATATCTAAACATTATATTTTCGAACTTGATGACTTTTTCTTTTAACTTGTACGAACTTGTTAATTGTCACTCGTTCTATGCATTTACAACATATTCACATTTCTTGTTAAATTTTTTTTAAACTTCTCTTTTCTTTTTAATCTCTTAATTCTTTTTTTTAAGCTTCTCTTTATTTTAAAACTCTTATTTCTTCTTTTTTATTCAATTATTCTTGCAACATTTCAATTTTTCCTTTCTTATTCACTTATTCTTATAAAATCTTTAGTTTTTCTTCTTGTTCTTCTATACGTACATATATATATTTCTTTTCAAACATCTTCTATTACCTTTTTATATGTAAATTTACCTGAAAATGGGCACTGGGTTTTCTTTATACCACCTTTCATATCTTCCTGTCCATATCAAGCTCCGCTCATCGAACCGCTCCTGAAATTAGAGGGAATTTGGTGGAAAAAATCTTTGGTTAAGTCTCCCTATTCCTGGGTCATAACCATTACTTACCTTGTACCATCCGGCGTAACTTGGCGTAATATTTTCCCTTTCGGTCCTATTTCGGGCTGGCGCTACCGTTTCTATCTGACGAACATATTTTGGTAGCTCCAACTTACCCTTTTGCGACATCTCCTGGGATCGCCGTCGTTGCAGATGAAAGCTGTAACTGCCCTTATGGTTCCATACTGGTAGTCTGGAATATTTACGAGACCTCCGTTGTCTATGCGTAGAATTCCGGGTTTCTACGAAACAGGCGGTGGCATTAGCAATTCTTACGAATGACCTTGCATCCTCTATTCCGTTGTACCCATAACCTTTCTGTTGTATCCTCCCTTCTTCACAAATTTTTTTGGCTCTTACATTGTCCAATACCGCACTGTCGTAAGCTATGGTCCAAGTCTTCTCCCCTTGTTGTGGCTGGACTGGCTCATCCAATATGGGTATACTTTTCTCCCCTTGTCCTGAGGCTTCCTTTACATTACATTTTATATTCTTCCGGTTGCTGTCTGGATTACTGATGTCTGGTCTGCTGTTTTCCGCCAAGTTCCTGTGAGTCTCCTCTATTCTGGCATGGAACTGATTTCTAGGACTGTAATTATTGGATACATTTCTAAAAACGGAACCTTCTCTCTGCACTTCGTTGGCATCTTGAATCCACAATTTCCTATTTACACAATCGATCACAGCTTTGTCACTGAGGAAATCCATTCCAAGGATACCATCGGCGGGAATGGAGTCAGTGTCACCAATGACATTAAATTGGCAAACCTGCTGACCGTTATCTATCAGTAACTTTGCCTCACAAGCACCTATGGAGCTTTTCGTGTTTCCAAATAGTCCTCCAATTCTTATTTTATGTTGTGTGTGTATGAAAGTATCTCTTTTTATCCTATTGAGCTTCATTAAGCTACATGTGGATCCCGTATCTAATAAAAGCCTAAACGTACCTCCTACAGCTATATCTGATGCGACTGTGATGATAAATTTGCTCTTAGAATTTAATTTTTCCTTTTCCTTCTCTGCCAAGTACTTCTTTACGCAGATATCCGTGTAATGGTCACATGTTTGGCAAAATTGGCAAAAAAGCCCCTCCCTTGCTAAATGGAATTCATCTTGTATGCCAGCTGCACAGTTTGCCACTCTGACGTGATGAATTCGACAATTGGATACCTCATGTCCATATTCTTGACATTCAGTACAGAAGAGAACTTGTTGCCTCTTGCATCCAATTGCGCCATGTCCATATATCCGGCATTTTGTACAGTAAGGCGTCTGTTTCCTTTCTCTACATTCCTTAGCAAAATGTCCCCATTGTCCGCACTGAAAGCACTGAATAGGTCTTGGTTGCTCTGTTTGACTAGGAGAACCCCTGTGCATTCCCGATAATGCTGGCCTGAATTGCGGTCCCGTCCTTTTAGGTTCCTCCTTACTGAACCTACCATCATCCCAGCTGTCTGCTGCCATTCCTCTGTTCTCTTCCTTCGTATAATTCCGCAGCCCCGGGTCCTTAATTTTAAGTCTCCTAGCATCCATCTCAAAGTAGTCTGCCTCCTCACGTGCTTCATCCAGAGATCGAAATTTGCGTCCCGTCAAATAAAGCTGAGTAGTCTGCTGCATCACACCTGCCTTGAACGTTGCGACGGCGTCTGCCTCAAGCTCCGCTATCAATCCCCCGTCTTTGCCTGGATACTTAGCCGAAACTGCCGCCTTGATTTGACACAGTAGCTCCTTAAGTCTATCCGCATAGTCTTTTATGTCGTCACCGGGCCTTTGAACGCATGCTATCATTTCAGCTCGCAGCTCACAGTACGATTTTTTTGGCATATAGGCAGTTTGAATTGTCTGCTGCAACGCTTCAAAATCCTTCGGCTCCTCCGAGCTTACTAGATAATATGCGTCGTCTAACAACCGATATCTTACACATTTAATGAAGATTGGCTGTTCCTCGGCCTTTAACCGATCGTAAAGATCTTTGCAGCAGCTCAGGAAACGGTGAACTTCCTTCGACAGTTTTGGCGTTCTTTCTCCAGAAAACGTGGGTATGTATCTGGATACCAAGTCCATGACTTTATCATAAGCATCAGCCATGGTTTTCCTTGCTGGTTTCTCTGAGTTTTTCTCTTTCGGCACTTGGTCTGCACTCGTCTTTGCTAAGGTCTGCTTTTTAGCTTTCAAAATTTCTTCTTGTCCTGAAGTACTCGCTCTTTCTTCTCGCTGCCGTTCGTGGAATACTAATTTCTTGGGTGACCACTTCTTAAAAATCCCTCGAACTAGACCCTCTTCTTGTGATAATGGTGCGACTCCTAATTCTTGCTCTAGTTCCGTGGCAGTCTTTTCCGCCTCCTCCAATTGCCTTTCTAAAGACTTTATAGTTCCTTTTAAAGCCCTGTTTTCCTGTTTGCACTCATCCAACGCTTGATCTGTTTCTTGCTCAATTCTACCAATAACTTCAAAGGTAGACGTTATCAACAAATCTAATGTTTCTCCCTTTGTGCTTTTCACTGTAGCCTCATTTATTTCCTCCAGAAACTTATTTACGTCTTCACTCGGCAATCGTTTCTTTAATTCATCCGTTAGATGTTCTTCTAGGTACCGCCAATCCTGTTCATAATGTTGTAATTTCAGATGGCACTCCTTCAATTCCTGCGTTCTGGTTTCCAATTCCTTTTCCTGATCCTTAACTCGTAACAATTCTTCCCTCGTTAGAACGTTACTTCTTCCCAATGACATCTATAGTCATTACCTAATCTACCCTTCACTTTCAAACACTTCTCCTAGACTGTAACTAATTGCTTAAAACCCTAAACGCAAAAGCTTGAATTTTTCGACGGTGTTTCACAATGCTCTTTCCTAATATTCAATATTTCCGAACCCTCTTCCACATTTAATGCCCCAATACCCGCGAATACCTTAAATTTTTACCTAGCATTTAAAAACTTCCCAATGACCAAAATTATAACCCTTAATACACCGTACATTCCAAAAAATAAGACTTTACTTACTTAATCTACTGAACTACTAAAACTACTCCATTTACATACCACACTATCACACTATACATTAAATAAAACTCAGACCAATTAACAAAAAACAATCTCACGCAACAACAATCTTATGCTATATACCACAATCACAACAATTTATTCCCCTTTTTGTTTTTCTCCCCTAACTCTAACCTGAAAAGAGTAACCTGGAGTAGCTAAAAAACATAACTCCTACAAAACAAAAAAAAAATGGAGTAGCTAAAAAGCATAACTCCTACAAAAAACAAATGGAGTAGCTAATAAGCATAACTCCTACAAACAAACAAAAATGGAGTAGCTAAAAAGCATAACTCCTATAAAATACACAAAAAAAAACTAAAAATGAAAAGAAAAATAAATTATTTCACTGAAAAAGAAAAAAAAACTTACCTACTCTTTATCCGGCTGCGCCAATTGTCGTGTCCCATAAGCACTCCAATAAAAACACTCGCGTAATTCTAAGTTAAAACTTTATTTACTGACTATTACAAAAACGGTTACTCGCGATCGAGCTTCAGAATCTTAACTCAACTAATTGAACACCGAACCGTATCTTTTATTAAACTACACTAACTTCTAACTACGCAACCCGATCTATCGAAAACCGTGCTTACCTCCATTCAACCAGGCGGAAGCGACTTTGACCCAGTGACCAGCGCAATACCTTGCAATCATAATTACAAAGTATTACGCTAATCACTGCCGACAGCGGGAGCCCCCAATACTGTATGTAAATAAACAGTGAGCCCAGCTGAGTATTTCACTATGCGAAGTGAATTACTTAACCATGACTCAATACCCAGTTACATACAGCAGTGGATGCGACAGTTTACAAGTAAACAATTCGCAATCGCCAAGCATTTCACTGTGCGAAGTGAAATGCTTAGTTAATGCAAATCATTTAATTACCTGTACACCTGCTGCTAGCTCGAGTCGTGATGTCACAATTTCACCAATTGAATATTGGGTCACGATCTGATTCCTCTTGGGAATCAGTTTTTCTCAGGGGGGAGGAATGTCGTGACCCAATATTCAATTGGTGAAATTGTGACATCACGACTCGAGCTAGCAGCAGGTGTACAGGTAATTAAATGATTTGCATTAACTAAGCATTTCACTTCGCACAGTGAAATGCTTGGCGATTGCGAATTGTTTACTTGTAAACTGTCGCATCCACTGCTGTATGTAACTGGGTATTGAGTCATGGTTAAGTAATTCACTTCGCATAGTGAAATACTCAGCTGGGCTCACTGTTTATTTACATACAGTATTGGGGGCTCCCGCTGTCGGCAGTGATTAGCGTAATACTTTGTAATTATGATTGCAAGGTATTGCGCTGGTCACTGGGTCAAAGTCGCTTCCGCCTGGTTGAATGGAGGTAAGCACGGTTTTCGATAGATCGGGTTGCGTAGTTAGAAGTTAGTGTAGTTTAATAAAAGATACGGTTCGGTGTTCAATTAGTTGAGTTAAGATTCTGAAGCTCGATCGCGAGTAACCGTTTTTGTAATAGTCAGTAAATAAAGTTTTAACTTAGAATTACGCGAGTGTTTTTATTGGAGTGCTTATGGGACACGACAATATAATTTATGTGCGCAGAAAAAAGGAGCTTGCAATCGAATATGACTCCCAAGTCTTTGATCTCCTTCACACTAGGGATAGATATATTTTGGTAGTCAAAGCTAATAATATCGAGGTTACGTAGAAAAAAGATACATTGGCAGTTGCGAACATTTATTTTGCAATTATCGTGACACCATTTCTCCATTTGTTCGGAGACACACACTTTTTTTGTATTGAGACACAGTCAGTAACTTTATGGATAATTCTAAAGATCTTCATATCGGCGTAAAATATAAAGCAGTTGGATGAAATTAAGGATGGTAGGTCATTTATATACATTAAAATTATCAGGGGTCCAAGTATTGTACCCTGGGGGATGGATGATATTTATTTGAAAGGAGAAGATTGTTGACCGTTAAAGACAACGATACTCTCACTGTTTTCCAAGTACGATGGAAATAGCGGAGCAGTATTCGGGTGAAAACCTATCTGAGCCATTTTCAAAAGACATAGTTTGTGATTAATTTTATGGAAAGCCTTTCTGAAATCAGTGTGAATGGAATCAATCTGTATGTTATCATCAAGGAATGAGGCTATGAAGTCAGTAAAGAGGGCCAGGTTGGTTACTGTAGAACGTCCAGGTAAGAAACCATGCTGTTGCTCTGATTTGAAAGGTTTAATCTATGGTAGCAGCTGATTGTAGAGCACTTTTTCAAACATTAGCGCAAGTGCGTTGGAGATTGATATGGGACGATAGCTAATAACTAGTTTACGGTCACCGGATTTAAATGTAGGCAAAATATAACATTTTTTCAACATTTCTGGATACGTATTCCTATTAGAAACAAGATTAAACAGTTTTCTAAGTGGACCGGCAAGGCTCGATGCAAATTTTGTGTACATAATATTAGGAATACCATCAGGTCCAGAATTTTTATTGCAGTCAAGTGAGTTTAAGATACTTAAGACAGATTCCGATTTTATAGTTGTTAATTTAATATTAGAATAGTGAGAATTCCGACGAGGAGTAGAGTGTCGGGTTGTGTGGTAGGAAAAACGAAAGTGAAATGATTGGCAAAAATATCACATATACGCAAAGGACATGACGAGGTTTCATCATTAAATGCTAAATGCTATATTAGATCTTTTCAAATTCTTGTTGAAAAACCAGAAAGTCTTAAGGTTTTCGTTGAGTGAACGATCAGTACTTTCGACGTATTCTTATAACCAGGGATTCCCACAGTGGTCAATATCGACTCCTTCAGTCGATATCGGTTTCCCAGGGGTCGACATTAACGAAAACTGATTTTGGGGGTCGACGAGGTCTAAAAATCGACCCTTATTAATTAACACAAGCTCTTCAAGATACTGTATAAGTTGTGTTACGTCTACCAACTTGTTATAAGAATGACTAATATTTTAGTAGGAAGTATCATTGTTGTACTTTTAAAAAACTCAACGAACGAGTCGATAAGCGTGCACAAGTTCGTACAAGATGAAAAACTGGGCAAGTCAATAAGCGTGGACAAGTTCGTGCATGATAATGTGTTCGAGCGTACAAGTCTTTCAGGCACGTTTTGACTTGCTCCGTATTTGACGCGTATACGCGATTTAACACTAACGAAATCATGATCAAGTTGAAGTCCAAAAATGCTACTGATATTTTACTAAATAACAAGCTTGCACTTAGGTTGAAAGTTCATTTGCGTTTTGAAATTCGTTGGAGCTTGAATGATAATGCACTCATCTACTACTGCGTGATTCACAGACAGCATATAGTAGTAAAAAATCAGAGCCCTAGATTGTATCAATCTTTACAATATGTTATAAATGCTGTCAACAAGATTCGAAGCAATTCTTTGAACTCTCGGTTATTTGCTCAGCTATGTGAGGAAAACGACGAAGTCTTTACTCGGTTACTTCTGCACACTGAATTTCGCAGGCTATCAAGGGGCTCTTGCTTAGCAAAATTTTCAGCTCTTTTTGAAACTGCGTTGGAGTTTTTACAAAAACAAAAAGATCCGAATTTGAAAGAAAATCTGAACAATTGTAAAACAGATATTTATTGCTTACTGTTATCTTTGGGATGTTGAACAAAGTTATATTGCAGCCGCAGGGTGACGATCACAACTTGATTAAAACAAAATCAATAATATCGGTCTTTGTGGGTAAACTCATCCTTTATAACCAAAATTTAAGCAGAAATATTCACAGTTTCCGCATTAATCAAAATTACCAGAAATGCTTCAAGACGATGTTATTTTATCAAATGTCACTCACTTAGACGCATTACACAAGGATTTTACTAAGAGGTTTGAGGATCTGTTAAATTTACAAATTGCTCAATGGATAATAAATCTGTACAATATCACAGCCATGGAAGAAGCCAATGTGATAATGCAAGAAGAGTTGATCATCATCATCAGCACAGACGAGGAGCTTAAGCAAAAGTTCAACCAAGGCTATCAGAAGTTCTGGTTGCAACGCAAAATTGAAGCACAGTATCCTGCATTGTGCAACATTGCTGAAAAATAAAAATACCTTATAGATTTTCCATAATCATACCTAGTCGAAAAAGGCTTCAGTGTGGTTAGAAACATTTTGACAAAACAAAGAAACCTTTTGAAAATCAACGAACGCGGAGTTTTAAGGCTGCAACTCACCAATATTGAACCGGATTTAGTTAGATTGGTAGACAGTCACCTGGTTCATTCATCACACAGAATTTTTTATTTTTTTTTTATGTTTCTTTTTGCGATTTTAATGTTATTTTTTTCAAAAAATAATTACCTACATAATTATTTTTACGTAATTTGTATTAATAATTATTAATTACACTTGGTATTTACTGAATTTTATGTCTATTTATTTTGTTAAATTTTGATGAGAAAATGATGTCAAGTTTACTCACTTAATCAACCGCCAAATTTTTAAATTGGTAAGTATTTTGTATCAATAGGAAAAGGACCTAGAGATAGGAATTTTAAAGTAATCTGGCTATGGGGGTCTGAGGTATCAGTTCATTTTGGGAAAGGGGTCTCTTGCCCACAGTAGTTTGGGAATCCCTGCTTATAACATTCCGATTTAAGAGAATTAGATATTCTTCTAAAGTAGGAAAAAGTTCTGTGAAATTCAGGGTGTCGATTAGATTTGTATAGGCGTCTAAACTTCTCTTTTTCCTGCAGGGATTTAATAAGTTGAGGACTGTACCGATTTGGGAAGTGATTGCGTTTGTGGAATGACGGTATGTGCAAGTATATCCCTTGTTTAATAATGTCATGGAATTTTTCAAAAGACTTATTAAGGTCATCTAAAATGAATTGGGAAAAGTCAAAACTACTGAGGAATTCAATAAAATTATTATAGTAATCTTTTGGGAAATTTATTGTTTTGACAGATATATCTCGAGCACATTTAAGATTCGCGGGATGCAGGCTTATATCTATAGGAGGATGGTGAGTGTCAATCACGGAGAGTATGGGCTAAGGGATGAATGGATAACACATTAGAAGAATAAATATTTATCAAAATAAGATCATTAGAATTGAATATCTTGTTAAATTGTTTCATATTACACAATTCCATATTGTTTAATAGAAACTGGGAAGTATTGCTAAATGAATCAAGGGGGCGCATATAATCATTAATCGTATCTGGCTCCAGTTTAAGTATGGTAAATTAAGGTCTCCTATAACGATGCGAAATAATCAACCGTTTTAGTAACACTTCATTTGAAATATTGGTAATAATTTCACACAGTTGAGAAGTACATCATAATCTCGGCATCTTTAATCAGATAAAATTGCAGTGCCAATAGATACAGATTTCCCGAATTTATTTTTACAGAACAACATTAACCCTATATTGAATCCTAATGCTGTAAAGATATCAAAGTATATACAGAGACTGTGTAGGTATACATAATAGACAGATAACAATGTTATCTTAAATTTATAGATCGCTTCACTTCACATTACCATATACTTACATAACTGCTTGTCTTTGACTTCCTGCTTCTTGTAATACAAATCTACACCAGATAATTGGTTGCAGCACATAACCCTGTTTCTTGAACAACAATAACCTCAAGAATTTATTATACCAACAATGAGCAAGGAGTACGTATATACTTGAGAACATAAACTGAAATCTGGCCTAAACTCCGAGACCCATTTTATATCTCCTTCAGGCAGTCTGTGAGCTGTAAGTCAGTAGACCACGGTGTTTTCGGTAAGAGCTTTGTTTAATTTTCGCAAGAGCTTTTGGCAAATAAATCCATTCTCAATGATTGGATAATTGCTTGCAATGGAGACTAGCAGGGACTATTGTCGTAAACTACCCGTCAAAGAAAATAGCCCGAATATTTTAGTGTAGAAGTAGCAGCATCATAGAAGATTGCATCGTTTTGTGGGGAAGGTGGTATGACTTTGCTGAATTTATATACCTTCTGTAGATATGTTTTGTTTATGCATATCTATTAATTCCATTCCTAAGATTTTATCATTTCTAGGATGAATTGCAGAAATTCATATGGCTAAGTACTTCTTAGTATATCCAAGGATTGTTTCCAGGGACAGAGGATTTAAAATTGTCTGCTGTAACTTCTCTATTGATTTTTAATGTTCTTTCATTGGATTACAGTAGTGTACCGACCGCAATATCAGGAAGAGCTTTAATGGGCATTACGTATATACATATGTATTTATATTTGTGCCTTTAATTACTGCTCGAATCCAGGAGAAATTCTTTCAACGACGGTAAGCGTATGGAGGAAGTATCCGGAAGTAATTAAAACTTAATAATCCTTGAATATCCTTAACGATGTTATCAAAATCGTGTTGATAATAAGGGAAGTGTACTGATTATAATTTTCGTAATAATTTTAAGTATATTTGTTGAAAGTTCTTGAAATTTCTAATTAAACTCATCGAAGTCTAGTGGACCTGTGTAATATGGTCTAGTGTAGTCTGGACCCTAGTATATTTGTAATTTTGGAGAGTATTGAGTATTAATACAAAAAAAAAATGATTTTAAAATTATTACAACCTACATTATACCAAATTAAAAAATTTAATTCAAAATAAAATAGCTAAAATAGGAAGAGTTAGAGAAACATTAAAAAGAATAAATCATATAATCAAATTAGGAAAGAATATTTTGCCTACTAAAACAAAGAATTATCTGAAAATAAAAAGCAATATAATAAAAATAACTAAAGATTATGTGACCAGAGTAACCTTCTAAAAGTGTTCATATTTTCCGCCCTCTGGACAAGTGCAGTTAAGTCATTTGAAAATCGTATTAACAGAACAAGGAAAGAAACCCCATGACTTGTGTACATTCGTACATCAACCTGACAGGAAATCATAATAAAAATAAATTAAATTCTTTACCAGGACTGTCCAGACAGTTTTATCCATCAAAATATTTCCCTATAACCAAACAGATGGCGCTGCATCAGACAACCAAAACATTATCGAAACTTCGATGAAATAATGAATATTTCGAGAATGTAACGTTCGAGAGTGTCTATAAAAGCCGAAGCAGTACTCTAACAATTACCATTCCTTTCCCAGCCATCCTTGGTAGCGCATTAAACTGCCAAGTTCCTTTCCGCTTTTATACACCGCATTAAGGTATATAAAAATTATTAGATTGCAAACCGCACTAACTTTTGCAGTTATTGTAACATCTTCTCTACTTCTATACACCGCATTAAAGTGTATAGAAAATATCAGACTGTGAATCACACTAACGTTTACAGTTACTATTACTTATACCCCAATTCTATACACTGCATTAAGGTGTATTGAATCCATTTTGTATATTGACCGTAAACCGCAATAACGTTTACGATCTTTTCTTGCACGCATTCTAATCTTTTCTTTCTCCGTCTCATTTCAGATTAAAACCAAAGTATTAGTATTAAGTTATAAGACTGAATTGTTGTTGTTTTTTATATTATTTTCTGTTCTGTGAATAAATAAGTTTTGTATTGTTGTATGCATTGTTTTTTGTACCAGTAGACAATTGTTGAAACTGATTGACTATTTTTTGCAACTAGCACCCTCTACTTTACTCCAATTTTTAAGACAACCTAACCGCAGGTTCGTACAACTTGAATCAGAATCATAATTTTTCGGTGTCTTGCTCAACCCAGAAACTGTCAGCGATTAAAAAGTTAGCTAGGTTTATTTGAGGTAATAAGGCTGAAGAGGAAGATCAACGCTCTGCGATGCAAGTGTGTTTGCAATGTACAGCGTAACAAGGATATTCTGTAGGGTGTGATATGATTAAAGCGTCGCAGTCCATAAATAAACCGAAGGCAATAAATAAAAGACATCCATTATATGTACACTTATATTGTCAAGTTTAGTCTTACGCGAGTACTGGATGGGTAGTACATCTGCTAATAACCACAATATCCCCAGACCACAATAAATA
The DNA here is from genome assembly GCA_963924295.1 of Dioctria rufipes. Taxonomy (NCBI): domain Eukaryota; kingdom Metazoa; phylum Arthropoda; class Insecta; order Diptera; family Asilidae; genus Dioctria; species Dioctria rufipes. The sequence goes on along the minus strand of OZ002742.1, from coordinate 173,304,900 downwards.
TTCCTCAATTGGGCGCTGATATAATACATATGTGCACTTTAAATTGGAATTAATCATAACACACGGAAAAAAGTGAATTGTGAATAGTACATTTTCCAAATGTTTCTGGACATTTGTTAGATAAACATAATAGATGTATTCAAAATAACCGAAATTGTAGCTCCAACATTTCTTTTCACATATTCAATGTTTTGGCAATATATTATAAATGTATATAACAAATGTATTAAAAATAATGTAAATGTTATATCAACACTACATTATTTGTTATAACACATTTCTTTTAAATCTGATTTTTCAACAACTTTGTATATTGTACACCGTTTTGATAAATTGTACTCAATATGACAGAAATAATAAAAATATTTGACTTGAATTTGCAAATTTTATTTTGTTACTACCTACACAATATTACGTCATTGTCTCATATAATAGAATAATAAAAAAGTGCAAAAAGGGCAGACTATAATCGCTTTTGATCGCAAATTTAGCAATAAAAAACCCCACTCAAAGGTATTTCGCAAAATAGATTCATATAACTGAATTCATATGATTTCGCATTTTAAAGTACGCTGAGGCCTTGTGAGTATCTTAGTCGTCGTCTTCGATTTCGTCATTCACGAGACGTCACACATTAAGCTCAGCTATTATAAGAATGAGATGAGGAAGCTAGCCTGTCCGAACGAAATTACGTCACAGCACATGTGTCAAAATTTAATGAGAATACCTTGTATTCTCTGTACCGTGCCTCTATCTGATGTAATGAAACCCTCAATTTTTTCTTAGAAATTTACAGGAAATGTAATTGAACATAAAAAACATTGAAAATGTTCAGTTTAAAACATAGTGTAAATGCAACTTCCAGATTGTGTCATTTTTACTGTATTTCCTTGTGTGTGTACTTGTTATACGTGAACATTTGTTGAAAATGCTAACAAATTGTAGTATCTACAATTTGATTATACTGCGCACTAATAGAACAGTAGTAGTGACAATAATGATGATTTTATATGTTAACACAGCTTATTGTTGTTGTTTTGCTAATTTGGTTAAAAGGTTCTGTGGTTACATGCTTCAGTTTAGTATCAAGTAATTAGAAGTGCAGTCGTTAAATAAATTGGCGTCATCGTTTACAATAATTTTGTCGTGCAAAGTAAGTCGTATAACAAAAATATAATAAATATAAAAAATTTCTATAATATTGTTACAATTTTGCGTGGTTAAATAATTAAATTCGCCGAAAGGGAGACTTTTACAATTTTAGTGGAGATCTAAAGCAACAATGTTGCAGCTCAGTCTCCTAAGCTTACAAACCTGGGTAGAAATGTAGGTCAGCAACTGTGGATGTAGGTCAGTAGGTAACTCAGATCAAGAGTCTGAGACAACCGGCTAGCTCGGAGAGTAGTGCTTGGCCTCGGTCCACTTTATAGCTTTTTACGTGTGGATCGAGAGAGTTTTATAGGCTTCTCCCTTTTTCCGAGTGGTGCAGATGAATGATATTTGTGACGTGAATTTATTCCACCGCTTTTACAAATACTACGAGCGTAATAGCTCGTGGATTGAATGGCGATGAAGCGGATGAGTGGCTAATGATGAGACTTGTGAAATGCAGTCTATTTCGCAACCTCATTAGAATCGTGCGGGCAAGAGTTGTTGAAATTCGTGGGAGCTTAGTCCGCCGGGCGAATGTGCTAAGTTATCCCTATTATCGTGCAATCATCAGTGACCTTTTTGTGCAATTTCGGGAAGAAATGTGTGGCGTGTGGTGTTAATTGATTTAATAATAAAAAAGCTAGTGTTAATTCTTTTTATTTTTAGTGTTTTGTGGTGGTAAAATTACAACACCGTTTGCAGGGAGGCACCTGGCTGAGACGGCGTAAAAAAAAAAGATGATCAGTCTGCTCGTTGGGTGCTTCTTTATAAGCGGAGGAACCGTCGTGGGAGCAGTTCGTATTTTTCAGGAATAATTGGGATTCTGCTGGTAACTACTTCAAGGAAAAAAATGGCGGACCAAATTTGAGGTTGGTAAGTGTTATAATTGCTTTTATTGCGGCTGTTCAATATTAGTGTACGCGTCACACACACCAGTTAATGACAGATGATTTTGGCAATAGCTTTCGCGCTTTAGAGGGGAAATGAGCTTTTGTCCCAATTTTCTGGGGCTCCACTGGGCTGAATTAATTAGAAATGGCCTTTATTTACCAATAGCGTAAACTTAAATTTTTCCATAGGCCGGGCGTAAAATTTTCGGTGAAATATCTGCTCTTTATTTCCTCTCAAAGTCCTTGTATTTAATTTTAGAGTTTTACTCACCTTCGTCCGTCCTGAAAACCTAAAGCCAATAAAAGACAGGCGGGCAGGATTAAACTTAGTTAAACTCCGCGATTTACTTGAATAACAAACTGCATTTATTAGAATAATATGCGCTTTTTTTTTAACAAAAAAAAAACAAATCAAAAAACTTGAAAATTAAAATTCACTTCTATCTCGATTGTTGCCAAAACTGCAAGTGCGGGACTTCTTCTTTTCCCAAAAAATAATCCGTTTTTCCTGGAGGGGAAATTACTTTCCAAGGAGTGCGGTCGTTTTTTCCTTGACAGATTTAAATAATGAATTTCTCCAAATTCACATTTACTAATTTTTCTATCTTCTGATTTTAGATTTATGCTGGCCGGGGGATGGAATCAGCCACAAATCTAACGATCGTCGTGGGACGGCAGATTTTTGATATTTGCTAGGTAAGTCTAGATTGGTGTTGGGTGTCTCTGTGTTTTTATGTTGTGCCGTCTTATTTATTTTAAATTTGTTTCTTACATGTATTCCTAACCGTTTTAGGAATATTGTAACACTATCCCCCACTGTGGAAAAATAGAGCTGTCCTCAGCTCTATGGGTGCCGATCACAGAACGGATGACGGATATGATGATGGTTATTGGAAGTGGTACTTCTGCAAGGCTCATCTTTAGGAATGCTTCTGGATGATGATCAGATGATGGATATTGGAGCTGGTACCTGAATTTAGTGATTGCACGCTCATAGAAGGAGATGAAAAGAAGAAGAAAAAGTGATTAGCTATTGAAGTTAACAAATACTTAAAAAAAATAGTTACGTAGGTAAACCTTTCAGTGCTTATCTTGTAATTTGACAGAATTTTAGTTTTAAGTACTGATTTAAAATAATTTTTTAGGGCCTTTCTCCTTCTGTTTTTCTTTCAGAGGTAGGTAATGTCATCCTTCTAGGTTTTCTTTAGGGTAGTTTGTCATTGATGCAGTTGGACTGGAGCCGTTGGCATTTCCGCCCGCGTTCGCGATTATAATTCGTTACGGCCGGCTCATTCCAACTCAGGAACAGGAGGTTATTTCTTAGGCGCCTCGACTCGCCTAATAGCTACTGCAATTGCCGCGCGCGATGGTTATTGTTCGATAGGGTACTCTGGCTAGGGTTCAGGATTAGGACGGTAGTAAGGCGCTATTCGATTTCTATGTACGATTTGATGATCTCTTTTGCCATCTCTCTTTATCTTATAGGTTACGTCACTAGGTTGTTCTATTATTGCGTAAGGGCCTTCCCAGTCACACTGCAGCTTAGGACATCTTCCTTTTCGTCTTTTTGGGTGATAAAGCCAAACTAGGTCGCCTGCCTTAAACGGATTAGCTCGGGCTGATAAGTCATACCTTAACTTCATGCCTTGACTCGTTTTTCCCAGTTGTTTCCTGTTGAATTCATAGACGGCTTCTAGTCTCAGTTTTAAGTCATTGAGGTATTCAGTAGTTGACTCGGGCTCTGGTGGTATTCCGAAGGATAGCTCTATAGGTAGCCTGAGCTCTCTTCCGAGAGTTAGCATGGCTGGCGTTTGATGTGTGCTATTGTGCGTCGCGGAGCGATAAGACAACAATAAGAGTGGTAGGTGGTCATCCCAATCTCTTTGGTTTACCTCAACATACTTGGACAGGTAGTCTAGAATGGTACGATTAAATCGCTCTACCATCCCATCCGATTGTGGGTGTAATGGGGTTGTCCGTGTTTTTTCTATTCCAAATCGCCTTAAAACCTCACGGAATATTGAAGATTCAAAATTTCTCCCTTGGTCTGAATGAATTTGGAGCGGTATACCAAATCGAGAAAATACGTGGTGGATTAATGCCTCAGATACGGTGCTGGCGATCTGATCCGGAATTGGTATAGCTTCTGGCCACTTTGTGAAGTAGTCCATAATCACAAGTATATATCGGTTGCCCTTAGTGGTGACTGGAAGTGGTCCTAGCACATCAACTCCTAGCCGCTCGAATGGTGCACCAACATTGTAAATTTGTAATTGGGCTCTTGTGCGTGGCCTTGGCCCCTTTCTCTTCTGACAAATCTGACATTGTTGGCACCAAGTTTTGACATCCTCAGTACAGCCTATCCAATAATATTTGGACTTAACTTTAGCTATGGTCTTGTCGACTCCTAGGTGTCCTCCAGTCGGGCCATCATGAAGATGATGTAATACTTCGACTTTCATGGTATCTGGCAATAGTATTTGATACTGTATTCCACTTGCATTTGTATGTAGACGAAATGCTATATCATCTTTCAAGCATAAAGAGTCCCCCATTGTCCAATCTGTTCACGAGGTGGTCGTTCACCAGCCTTTAACCAGTTTTTGATGATGCACAGCTTTTCGTCTTTATCCTGGTCAATTCCGATATCACTCTGTATGACAGATACTCGCACAGTAATATTTTGTTTTTCCTCGAGACGATCGCAGTATCTACAGTTGGAAGTCAGACATGGGCGTCTGGATAGCGCGTCCGCATTTCCATGTTTTATCCCCGGCCGATGCTGGATTTGAAACTCAAATTCTTGTAGGCGTTCTATCCAGCGCGCTATTTGGCCTTCAGGCTGGCGAAAGTTCATAAGCCAACGTAATGAAGCGTGGTCTGTCCTCAGGATGAAGCGGCGACCCAGCAAGTAGGGCTGAAAATGTGCGACGGCCTTTACTACAGCGAGGAGCTCCTTGCGAGTTACACAGTAATTCCTTTCTGGCCTGCTTAGCGTTTTGCTGTAATATTCTATTACTTTTTCATCATTGTCTTGAACTTGTGATAAGACTGCTCCCCACGCGAATTGGCTAGCATCCGTATCTAAGATGAACAATCCATTATCTGTTGGTTGAGCTAGTATAGGTGCACGTACGAGCTTATCCTTCAGCAATGTAAAAGCGTTCTCGCAGTTCTCTTCCCAGTCAAATCTTGTTCCCTTTTCTGTTAATCTTGTAAGAGGCTTTGCTACTGCGGAGAAATCTTTTATAAAGCGTCGGTAATAGGCACAAAGTCCCAAAAATGATTGAATCTCCGTCTTATTGGTTGGGCTTGGCCAATCTTGCACAGCAGTAATCTTCTCGGGGTCTGCAGATATCCCTTCACCTGAGATGACATGGCCTAGGAATTTGACTTCCTTCTGGCATAGCTGACATTTCCCAGGAGACAGTTTCAGGCCAGCCACTCGAAGACGTTTGAAAATTGTGGCAAGGTTGTGAACTAATTCATCAAAAGTCTTCCCGTGCACGATAATATCGTCGAGATAGACTAGGCAGATGGTATAAGGGATATCTTCCAGGACTAGCTCCATCAATCTTTGAAAGGTGGCTGGTGCATTGGTTAGGCCAAAAGGCATGACGCTAAACTCCCATAAGCCAGTACCGATAGTAAAAGCAGTTTTTTCTTGGTCGACCTTGTCCATCTCTACCTGCCAGTATCCAGATTGTAAATCTAAGGTAGCAAACCATTTGGACTCTCCTAAAGCATCTAAGGTGAGGTCAATGCGTGGAAGTGGGTACGAGTCTTTTTTAGTGACTTCATTCAGTCGTCTATAGTCCACGCAAAACCGAATTGAGCCATCTTTCTTTCGGACTAGGACCACCGGGCTACTCCAAGGACTCTTTGATGGATGGACGATATTTTGCTGTATCATATCCTGCAATAGGTTTTCGGCCTCTCCTCTTCGAGAAAATGGAATCCTCCTAGGTGGCTGTTTGATTGGCTTAGCGTCTCCCACATCAATTCGATGACGCAGAATGGAAGTTCTACCAAGATCGTCCTTTGAATAGGAGAACACATCCGGGAAAGCTCTCAGTAATTCTCTCAGTTGGTATTTTTCTGGCTCCACCAAATTTTCCGCGCTTCTTTCATATAGCTGGAAAAGCTCTTTAGTCCATCCGATTTCTGGCTTAGGCGACTCTTTCGTATCGATTACATTCGGCATATACTCTACACTTCCGATGGGCGTAGCTGCTGGAAGATGAATCTCATGCGGAGATATATTGGCAATCCTGACTAGTACTACTGAATCCTGTACGGAAGACAAGGTTGGAATTATCTGCAAAACATCAGGAGTAGTATGGCTCGAGGTGATGGAAACCTCTCCAGAGGTAAGCGTTGAGACTAGTTTGACCAAATAATGTTGTCCAGCCAAAAATTTTACGGGGCCAATTGTTCTTGCGATGATTTTCAAAGATGCTGGTTGAACGAATGGAATGGTTTCATTTTTAATGTTCAGGATACCCTCTTTAAAATTCAGGATGCATGAATGTTTGGCCAAAAAGTCCATGCCGATAATGCAGTCATCAGTTATTTTGGCCACGAAGACTAAGTGCTTGGTATTAAAATTACACAAAATGACGGTAACTTCGGCAACTCCATCTACAGATATTAATTCTCCACTTACGCTCTGAATGACGGCATTGGTGTGATGAAGACAGGGATAACTACCAGACTGTTTTAAAATCCTTGGATGAACGATTGTTTGAGTGGCACCCGTATCTACAATTATTGGACAGTCCACGCCATTTATATTTCCGGAAATATGCAGGTTATTGGAGTAGCCTGCTGAGCCAATAAAAACTTTACTTGCATTTGGGGCTTTTGTTTTCACTGACTCTAGCCCCCAAAAGGCAGTGGATAAGGGTTTAAAGTTTTATCGCTGTAAGTATTGCTGGATAAAGTAGGTGGTAACTGCACCAGGTTTTCCATGGTAGTATGTCTGGAATAACTTAAGGGATTTTCGGAAGTCGCGGACTGTATGGCTGTGTTGCTGGTTAAATTGTCGTCGAAAGCGGGTGGAGGACGAATAACTTCATTTCTTCTACCCCGAGCAAAATTACTTCCTACGACCGGCTTTCCATTGGGTCCAGTCACGTTTATTGCTTCACGACTCTTTGTCCCCGGCTTTAGATCGAAAAGCACTTCTTCTCCATTTGCGAGTGATTGCGTCCACTTTACAGGATTTTTTTGCTTGATGCTGTTGGCATGCACAAAAATCTCTTCCCCGGATTCTTCTCGTATAATAAACCCGTATCTGCGGCGGACATTAAACCATTTCACCCGTCCTCGAATCCCTTTTTCAATAAGCAGGTGCTGCTTAGTCGAAAGTGTGGTTTTATTAACATCCTTAGCTTGCTGATGTCCTGAATGTTGATGTTTTGGTGTGGTATATGGCAAGGCTTTTGAGTTGATGCTGGCCTTTAGAACACTGCTATAAGTGGTGTTGTTGGCTGGAGCTTTCTGTTGGGTTTGGCTCGGCTTATGCTCCTCAAAACCGAGCGAATTTAGTTTCCCGACCGCTGCGCTGCTGAGTTGTTTGGCCTTCGTCTTCTATGTGTATTAGTAACTGTGACCTCAGATACACGGATATGGCGACGGCTAATTCGAGTGGCATCCCTGCTGGCTTCAATACGAATGGCTTTGGCTAAGGCCTCTTCCAAAGTCGTGGGTATAGGCTCACGTACTTGTCTCTGGGTTTCCATATCTGCTATGCCATCTAGAAACTGACCAAGTGCAATTCTACTTCCACATCCACCGGAACATTTGCCAAAGCTTAAGTTTGTTAGTCGTTGAACGTCCGTAGCAAATTCTGCCAGGCTTTCGTTGGCTCTCTGGAAACGTCCTCTTAGTTGTATATGAGCAAATGATTGCTGGTACTCGTCCGTGAATCTCTCCGCCATTGACTCACTTAGGGCTTCAAAATTCTCTCTTACGCTTTCCGGCAAGGTCTCGTAAAAGCTGAGAGCGGTGCCAATCAAATATGGTTCAATATACACAGATTTTAATTCGGCATACCACCCATTAGCGCGAGATATGGCGTCAAAATGTTTTCTATACTTACTCCAAGGCTCTTTACCATCGTAGTCCCTAGGAGTTAATGTCATTCTTGCAGGCTGAAGGACAGGCATCATTCGGGAGGAAGCAGGAATGGGGTGCTCCAGTATAGCAGCTGACTGATTCTGGGTTGATTGATGGGGACACTTGACACCAGGATGCGAGAGATCCACTGAGCGATGACTTTTTTGATTTTTTGGTTGTTCTGCATTACTGATGTTCTCTTGAATATTCGAAACATTATCATCAAAATCGAGTAAGTTTGTCGCACCATGTCTTTCGGGTGGTTCCATAAATCTGGAGTTCTGCGGAGTGGGATAACCCGCAAGATCATCGATAGCTTGCTGTACGGCTGCTGCATGGCTTATTTCCACTTTCTGTAGTCTTTCTGATATATCCTGCATAAACCTGTTCATTTCCGCAAGCTGCAGGCTTTGTTGAGAAATTTGCTTTGCTATGGCTGTAAGAACGGTTTGACTGGAATCGCTTAGGTCTGAATCGCCCATATTCTTGTTAATTGTTGAATTCAGATTAGGCATGTTGGACATGTGGGAAAATTTCCTTCGAAATAGATCTTACCCCACACTTGACACCAAATGTTACAATTTTGCGTGGTTAAATAATTAAATTCGCCGAAAGGGAGACTTTTACAATTTTAGTGGAGATCTAAAGCAACAATGTTGCAGCTCAGTCTCCTAAGCTTACAAACCTGGGTAGAAATGTAGGTCAGCAACTGTGGATGTAGGTCAGTAGGTAACTCAGATCAAGAGTCTGAGAAGACAACCGGCTAGCTCGGAGAGTAGTGCTTGGCCTCGGTCCACTTTATAGCTTTTTACGTGTGGATCGAGAGAGTTTTATAGGCTTCTCCCTTTTTCCGAGTGGTGCAGATGAATGATATTTGTGACGTAAATTTATTCCACCGCTTTTACAAATACTACGAGCGTAATAGCTCGTGGATTGAATGGCGATGAAGCGGATGAGTGGCTAATGATGAGACTTGTGAAATGCAGTCTATTTCGCAACCTCATTAGAATCGTGCGGGCAAGAGTTGTTGAAATTCGTGGGAGCTTAGTCCGCCGGGCGAATGTGCTAAGTTATCCCTATTATCGTGCTATCATCAGTGACCTTTTTGTGCAATTTCGGGAAGAAATGTGTGGCGTGTGGTGTTAATTGATTTAATAATAAAAAAGCTAGTGTTAATTCTTTTTATTTTTAGTGTTTTGTGGTGGTAAAATTACAACACCGTTTGCAGGGAGGCACCTGGCTGAGACGGCGTAAAAAAAAAAGATGATCAGTCTGCTCGTTGGGTGCTTCTTTATAAGCGGAGGAACCGTCGTGGGAGCAGTTCGTATTTTTCAGGAATAATTGGGATTCTGCTGGTAACTACTTCAAGGAAAAAAATGGCGGACCAAATTTGAGGTTGGTAAGTGTTATAATTGCTTTTATTGCGGCTGTTCAATATTAGTGTACGCGTCACACACACCAGTTAATGACAGATGATTTTGGCAATAGCTTTCGCGCTTTAGAGGGGAAATGAGCTTTTGTCCCAATTTTCTGGGGCTCCACTGGGCTGAATTAATTAGAAATGGCCTTTATTTACCAATAGCGTAAACTTAAATTTTTCCATAGGCCGGGCGTAAAATTTTCGGTGAAATATCTGCTCTTTATTTCCTCTCAAAGTCCTTGTATTTAATTTTAGAGTTTTACTCACCTTCGTCCGTCCTGAAAACCTAAAGCCAATAAAAGACAGGCGGGCAGGATTAAACTTAGTTAAACTCCGCGATTTACTTGAATAACAAACTGCATTTATTAGAATAATATGCGCTTTTTTTTTAACAAAAAAAAAACAAATCAAAAAACTTGAAAATTAAAATTCACTTCTATCTCGATTGTTGCCAAAACTGCAAGTGCGGGACTTCTTCTTTTCCCAAAAAATAATCCGTTTTTCCTGGAGGGGAAATTACTTTCCAAGGAGTGCGGTCGTTTTTTCCTTGACAGATTTAAATAATGAATTTCTCCAAATTCACATTTACTAATTTTTCTATCTTCTGATTTTAGATTTATGCTGGCCGGGGGATGGAATCAGCCACAAATCTAACGATCGTCGTGGGACGGCAGATTTTTGATATTTGCTAGGTAAGTCTAGATTGGTGTTGGGTGTCTCTGTGTTTTTATGTTGTGCCGTCTTATTTATTTTAAATTTGTTTCTTACATGTATTCCTAACCGTTTTAGGAATATTGTAACAATATATAATAAGCCGTGCAAATTAATACATATAAAGTAAAAGTACCAAAATGGAGACAATTATAGGAAAAAATTTCGTCGTTGAACTTCTCAAAATGTGTGAACTGGAAGAATTAACTCATTCACTTAAAACTGTGTAAAATTTAGTAAGAAGGATTAAGAATTTATGATTAAAAAATATATATATGCAACTTAATTTTAATAAATCTTTCTATGAAACTCATGTCCCGTATAACATATGCACAAAATTAATATTAATGTTCAATTAAAGAACAAAATCTTTTTTGAAGATGAAAATATGTGTTGTCTATTGTACTGTAGCATTTTGGTAAATTTTATTTCAGTATTCCCTGCAGCCGAATCGAGTAATGGTACTGAGTGTAAGATTCTATTCACATCAAAGCTCGTAAGACCCGAAAATAGTAAAGAAAAGCGATTAAAGGCAAATTTTTGGCGTTGAATGTTATAAAATAAATTATATAATATACATCACTTTCCTAAATGTGACAATGAAGGTGTATCATATACAGATTTTTATTTCTACGTCATTGTTTCACTTACTCAGAAAATGTTATATTAACAAAATGATTATAAATCACTTTTATATGACAATTAAAGTGTATCTCATATACATTTATATTTCTTATTTATTGTATCATTTACATAAAAAATGTTATATATACATCACTTTTGTAATTATGACTATGAAATTGTATCTTATACAAATTCTTATTATTCGTGAAATGTGTCACTAACAAGGGATATGTTTTTTTAACATATCAGTGTTCGATTGATTCACCGTATGGATGTACTATTAACACAGAATTTGTATAAAAAACATTTAACTTAAATGTTACTCAAACAAAGAATATGTTTTTGTAATAATTCAGGTGTAAACAAAACATTTTAGAAAAAACCAGGAGACATGTATGTAGATAATACATCAAATCATGGTTAGTTGATATTTAACCATAGAAGTATTAGCGATTACCGTCGTCGTTGTGTACGTTTACAATTATCTTTTTTCCGTGCACAAAGACTCTTAGCTTTATCTATATATGGTAGGGTTACAGAGTCAATGTAAACTGATGGAAGCTAAGCAGGGTGAAAGCTTGGGTTGTGAATTGAGATTGCTGAGCATTTCGCATGGTTCAACTTTATATCATTAGTACGAGCCCACTCAGATAAGTTAGCCAGATCCTCGTTAATACAGTCCAAACAGTGATCCATAACGCCGATAGAACTAATAAGGTAAATCTGCACATCATCCACATACAAGTGAACTTTAGCGAATTATATTTTCTGTGGCAGATCATTTATAAATGGAGAAAAAGAAGAGGTCCAAGTATAGAGTATTATAGAATAGAAAACGTACCAGCTACTTTCAATAATTGATTTAAATTCCGTCTATTATATTGATAACATCGGACGTAGTTAGCTATTACGACTATCAGTCAAGAAGTCCCGGAGTCAAATCAGAGTGGGATAACTTGAATCTGGACGATGGGCATTCTTTGTGGCCCACTTTTGTTTGAGGTGATTCGAGATTACTTTACCGCACTAACCGTCATTCAATTGTTGTAGGATACGGTAATATATTCCTCGGCTTTTCTTATGGCGGAGAATACCAAAAATTTTGTGTCATCAATTCCGAAAATGATAAGAAAGCCGTGAAAGTTCTAATATAACTTATGCTACCCCAACATCTTCGATTCGATGGTCCTGGGCGCCTTCATGGAATAAATATCTTTGAATTGTTGAATGGTACTTCAATGTGAGCTTGCAAATATTGTTAAATTACGAACAGATAGATCAGTTACTGCAATTCTTTCTTCGATACTTTTGGATAGGTAGCATGAATCAACAGTCCACTAAGTCATTAGATATCAGTTTTGTATCTGGATTCTATCCAGCAACTATTGAGGTTGAGATAATGAATCATATTTTCTTGCATGTTGGTCATCCGCGTTTTACTGTTGTATGTAGAAAAATCTCTCATGAACTTTTCCGCATTGTTTAAATTCTAGCTGACGGAGATTTATTCCAGAACTTGGAATCCTGGAAATTCTCTCCTCTGAAATCTCGATAGTAACTCTATTGTGAGCAAGTTCCACTATAAAGCTTCTGGATCTGCTGTTTCGACGAAAAACGTATTATTGAGATTTCCAACTATTATGCCAATGGGACGGTTCTGTTCTAAAATCACTCTTTTTTTACAGGCTCAACGAGTTTTTGCTTAAATTTTGGTTTGGCTAATCAAAACCTTGGCTGTGTGGTAGAATCGCTGATGCAGAAGCTTCATATCTTCTGGCACTCTATGAACCACCTCCTCCTCAATATAAGTAAGTGCACTAGGGTACAATTCTGTTGAAAATGAAGGTTTTTCCAATTCATTTATACCTCAAACAGACGATTATTAATTATTCTCGATAAGATCAAAGATTTGAGTGTCTTACTTAGCTCACCTATAGTCTATTCTTCAAGGAGTTTAACTACACATTGCTACTTTACGTACTTTACTGAACAATTTATTAGACCAAACTTTGATTACACCTGTTCAGGTTTAGTTTCCCTTAATACACACTTCCATTTCGATGTATTCTATCATTGCAGTCATCTAGTGGCGATTTGTGCGGTTCGCTTTCTGTGATCTACTATGCTAAAATTTCTTCATACTTCTGATTTAATTCCTTCGGTTAATTGCATCATATATTCATATAATTTGAAAAAAAGATTTAGACAACTTTAGAGTTGCCTTTGTTGCCGATTGCGTATACAAAGCGCGATAAATTCTCCTAAGTTTTTAAATATTTAAAACAAATAGGACCATTCCAGCGCGTTCTTTGAAGAACGTTGTTGATCCTTGATCCTTCAATACAATTATATTTTTCTTCAATGCCTTTTCAACAGCCATTCTGATTGATCAAATAAGAAATCAGTTTAGTTAAAGATTATTTTTGCTAACAAATAAAATAAAATTAAAATATAAATGTTCCAAATGTTCTATTGTGACATAGAAAACTTCTTAGAAAATAGTCGTACAAGCAGAGATTCCATTCACAAAGCCTATGAAATGCTTTGAGGCCAATTCTCATAAAAAGTACAGCAGTGTATAAAGTATAAATTATCAGACTCTCAGTTCAGTTCAGTTCGTACAATATAATCCGCACAAAAAAAAAAAAATACTAATAATAGTAAAATGAAGTCTTTCAACTTCATATATATTATATATCAACACACACATACATACATACCATATATTTATCTGACATCTCAATAAGCCCGAACATCCGAAATAATCCTATGTCGAGGAAAGGAATCGTTTCAAAATCTTTTTGCTGTGCTCAAAGATAAAACTATGAATCACGCTTGTTCCCCTTTAAATGTAGAAGAAGATATGATATCATTTCAGGACATATATGTACATAGATAAATGTACGGACGATTTACTATACTTGCTTGTGGAGTATGAGATGAGAATGTACCAATTAATCTTCTCGAGTCAAGGATGATTCACAGTACCATTTCATGTGAAAACAAATTGCTACATCAATTGAGCTTCTGGAAATATTACTTCGGGGATGAAATTGAACTTAGTTAGGACTTATGTAGTAGGTACGTATGAAATTCTTCTTTAGTACTTAAATATAGACAAATTTTCATATAAAATATCTTAAGTCGTTTATATTACTCAATTAGAGATTTGAAAACACTTTGCAGTTCGCAATTTTAATATCTTAAATGCAGGTTGTTATTATGTTTGTTGGTACAGTAAAATGGATTGAGACACACATGAATAATATTATAATTTATTTATTGAAATAAATCTGTCTTTACTCAAAATAGTAGGTATCTCATATTGTTCAGACATTTTTAGTTTAGTAAGACATTTACTACCACCAATATTCATTACCATAAGTTCTTCAAACTGTGTCAACAATTTAATTTTTCAATCACAGTTATTAAAATGTGTAAAACCTTCATTTTTGTACACAACACAAAATTTGTGACATTAGTTTATTTTCCTTAACTTTAATTCTAAGTTTCGGGGTACCCCAAGGTTCTATTTTCGGGCGTCATCTGTTTTCGTTTTACATTAATGATCCACCTAGATCGAAATTTTCGACAGATTAATTCTCAATGCCAATGATATGTAATTTGACTTAGATAAGGATTATATCGTTTGATTTAAATATGACTTCGTTAGAATTGATGAATTATCGAAACGAATCCACATGTATACCATTATATGGAGGCAATTACGATTTCCCAGATTCGTTACTAATGTCTGTAATGTTCGTTACCCTTTCGAATGGAAAACCAACAATCGTAGCGCCTGTGCTGAGATCTTCTGTTCGGAAATTTTTAGTACTTCTTTTTAACATAAATTTTTTTCAAGAAGGGTATATAAATTAGACCACCTTTGATAAGATAAGGATCTATGCTCAAAATTAATCGAAATTTATTCTTTAGTAAATTTTTTAAAAGAACGAACACACTACCATGTTGCTCATACTTCAGAAGTACGGTATACAAATTAGGACTTTAAAGCTATCATGTTTATTAGATAAAGAGTTTGTCTCATGGCTTGCGGCGTATGTTCCCGGGGGTTAGAGCCATGTGTACATAAAATCATAGATTTGAAAAAAATACAATTATTTAAGAATATTGGTACTTTCTGCCAGCAAGGTCTTCCATCAAATGCGCATTATACTCGTAAGAAGAACATTTATTTGCACCAAGTTTTATTCATAATGTAAGCGAGTATCAAGTTTCAATGTCTATTGACTGTTGAATTTTTCTGGGTACCGCAAATTATTAATATCAAACTTTTAAAAATGAAATTGAGAGCATTTTGCTTAATAACTGGGTTTGTCATTTCTGCATTTTCCATTAATTTATTTTCTTATTAGTTTTCAATTTTTCAGTTAACGATATTCTATTAGATCTTTCTGTATTTATTTCACTGAATTCCAAATGCCATGTCGTCGTAACAATTTTAAAGTCTAAAAGTCAGTTTGAGCTCACATTTTTCTCAGCATGAAGTCCCATCCTATTTGGCATTATTAAAATGCAATTCCTAGGACTGGGATGACAACGAGGATTAGGCGTAAATCTACAAGATGCCAAAAATTTTGTGAAACGTTGAATTCTCGTTATTTGATATCAAGAGCAGCTACATGCATGTAGGCAAATTTTTTTGAATTTCTATATTTTCTCAAATATTTGAAGGGGAAACACCGAGGTTTAAATGTTTTCAAATTATGAAAAGCGATAAGGCAATTAATTTGGATTTTAATCAGAAGATTATTTTGCAATGAACTGAAATTCGCTTTCTCAATGGAAAATATACATGAAACTGGGGGTGGGTTTCGGGGCACATGATGACCATGGGGAATGAGAGGGCTGACATGCTCTCTATAGAGTAAAAAGGTCCCTAAAGTGAGTGGCAACAATTTGTACCACAAAGCTTAGGCACTTTGTGATAAGATTAGGGAAAGTTCCACTTTGGAAAACGTAGATTAGGGTTTTACCCTAAAATGTAGTTAGGTTTTTTCCCTTAAAATGTAGGGAAAATTCACATTTTTTTTCCTAAAATGTAGGAAATATTCCCTAACATGCAGGACATAGGTATTAGAACAAATACCATACCTTTAAAAAACATAAGAATGAACTGAATAGCTAATTTCTTATGTGCCATACTACTAAGTAGTAGGGAAGTTGTGGTGGAAAACGTTTCTTAAATTTAGGGAGTAGTTTTTACTGTGGTCATATGTTGTGAAAATAAATGCAGTCTTGAAGTACAAAGTGAGTAAAATTTACTCACGGTTAGTGTTTCAGAGTTAAAATTTAATATTGATGAAAAATTGGTATTGCATATGATTGACAGAAAGTTGAGTTGATATCTAGGTTTGCTAAAAAATCATTGATTCATTCGATTCCGCAATTATTTCCGTATCACTTGCAGATAGGCCCTTTAATATACTAAGTTCGTCATTCCGTTTGTAACATCTCGAAATAATGATGGTAGAGCAAAATGGATTGGACACCCACGCATAATATTAAAAGTTATTTTGATTTTTGTATGGCCATCCGTCCGTCCGTCTGTGCGCACGATAATTCAAGAACGGCTGAAATTTTGTACACGGACTTTAAAAAAAAAGTAAAATTAAGTTCGAAAATGTGTCAAATCGGGCAACTCCTTCGTGGGATTGCCATAAAAAACTTTCGTTTTCCACTATATATTTGGACACTCCTTGAGAATGCATCGATATAGAGAGCTGAAATTTGGTACACGATGTTTTCATTATACTGACAAATAAAATTTCAAAAATGGACTAAATCGGGCAACTCCTTCTTGGTGTTGCCATATAAAAATTTAGGGTTTTTACGTATACTGTGAAAACGATCAGTCCATGACATTCTTATTGTACTAAAAACTTCAGCAGAACACGAAATCCTATAAAATTGGTTACAAAAATTTTTTCTGTCCGGCAAACCGTTCTAGAAAATATGCGAAAAACAACTTTAAAAATCGAACTTGCATAGATCGGTGACCATACGAAATTTAATACGGGCATTCATCTAGGGTGTCATAAGAATTGGTCTTAGACCAATTCTAGCTTTTTTACTTGTTTTTAAATGAAGATAATCTAGAGAAATCATATTGTATGATCTGGGTGTCCAATTGACCTCACTCTCGCCGTATCTGGAAAGAAAGCAATCATCGAACGTTAAGCGTAATAAAACGAGTGCTTCACTACTTGTATGGGATGTGGTTTCATATTTTTGAAACCATAGCAGATTGGCACCAATTATTTAATTTAATTTAGATCATAAAATTTCTTAATATGTCACCGTATCGCTCGGAATAGAGAATAAAAAATTATATATTGATATTGTAAAAAAAAAGTAGTACATTTTCATGATGCCAGTGAACCATAAGCCGCACCAAGCAGTGTGTTGCAAGAATACATCCACAGGTGTCCACCTGAAAAATATAAAAAAAGGAAACAGAAATTGTTCTGAATCTAATTCTTAAAACTACCTTTTATATGGCCTTCATGCAAACATGTATGCACCAGCAATTGAAAATCCCACTTCAAAACAAAAAAAAAAAACAAAACGCGAAATATTTATCGCAATAAATAAATAAAAAGAACATTAAAAACACGAAATCACAAAATAAACAGATTTCTTCCAAAATGACAAGTAACGCAATTGTCAACTGTCATGTAAAGCAAAGTAGGAAGTGTTATGAAATTATCACTTGAAATAAGTGACCTAAATAAGTGACCTAAACCTCTTTGCAGTAAATGGTCAAGTTGGTAGCAAAGCTTCAAAGGCAATATGGCGAGCGGCGGAGCCCCTATATAAAGCTGAGCAAGCCAAGTAGGCACTTCACTTCATCTTCTGGGCCATTACCGGTAAGGTCGAGTGATTTGGGTCATTACCAAATTATTTTCTTGAAGAATATTCATGCGTTGGGATATTACCAAAGCAAAAATATTTTTCTTGAAAATAAAATAGACTTGTTGATATTTGTGGTTTTTGGTGCTATTTTCTCAGAGAGATATTCGGGTATTGGGTTCATTACCAATACAAAAATATTTCTCTGAAAATGTTCGAACCATTCCAAATTTAGAAGAGCATTCATGCGTTGCGTCATTACCAATGTAAAAGTGTTTTTCTATACAAAATTGGAAACTAGTCACTACGGAAAAGTAATCAAAATAGTGAGTAGGTGTTCGCAGAGATATATTCAGGTACTGGGTTATTACCAGGGCAAAAATACTTCTCTGACAGAACTCATAATTGTTCAGAATTAGAAAGATATTCATGCATTGGGTTATTACCAAGGTAAAAATATTTTTCTAAGTCTTTGGGAAAACTAACAACTTCATGTTATTAACATAAGGATGCGAATTAGTGAAATTATTTGAATTGTTTGAAATGGCTTTAAATATTAAATAACATAATAATAGTAAAATAAATAATCATAGAAAATTTAAAAAATTTAAAAATTTGAAATTGAGCTCACTTTGAGCACATATAACTTGAAATTAAAGTTGAAATTTTGATTTTCTTTATATTTGAAGATACTTATTATTTTTTTTTGTTTCATTACAGGAGAATGACTGTAATTTAAGTATAGAATTAACAAGTTTAAAAAATAGTATCTCATAAATTAGTTAAGACAAATTGACTGTTGAAAAATTAAAGAAAAATTAAATAAAAGGTTTCAATAAACATATTTTAAGCAGACAAGGTCTTATTATTTACCGGCGAGTTGCATGAGGCTGTAAGAGGCCGCAACACAGTGCATAAGTTGCTCATGAATCACATGGAGCATCAAATCCAATAATTTCACTTGATTACTAGCAGTTACCCGTTGAGAATATGTCTCGTCGTTTAAAGTAATTCTCGATGAACGATCATAATTTCTTTCTAGTGTCAATTTAGCGAATGTATGACGCTGTACACCTTACAATGCATAAAGTTATTGCGTTAATTATATTTTGTAAGTAAGTAATTGAAAATCGCTTGTTAAAGCCCGTTGGATTATGACATGCAAGATGTCCAGTTGTTGCGAACGAAGAAATATAAAATACATGTCAAATAATGGCAATCAGAATCTACGCTATTTGTTTTATAACATATGTAGTATGAAAGGTAAATTTAACTGCAAAAAAAAAAACACGGAACTCACCAAAGTTAACCTAATACGATGTTAGCCGTAGGCCCCAATGCCATATCAGCCGTCGGAGTTGGCGCATGCGTTTTGTCCGGTCGTCGAAATTATATTGGTAAGTACGTAAGAACTTTTTTTTTCGATTCCAGTTTCAGTCGTATTTCTATTTCTTTGCATGCATTATAGTTTAAAATACACTATTTATTAATTTTTATTGCTGAATAATTTTTATTTATTTTGCAAATAAAAAGGACAAATATCCGCATCAAAAAGGATAGTCGCCCTATTTACTTTTGAGGATACTCGCTCTAGGGGCAACTATCCGGAACTATAAACTCTGTAACGAGTAAAGACAGATTTTCTTCTTTTGATGTCACTTACTGTGACTATAACTTGTTTTAAATAAAATAAATACTTAAATATTTCATGCACTCATTGTAGGTGTGCAAAATGCCTCGCAAGTATAAGCGAAAAACAGGTGCGGTCCCGCGCTACATCAGCTGGACAGAAGATAGTTTAGCACTTGCGTTCGAAGAACTGGATAAAAAACAGAAACGAATCAACCAAATTGCTCGAATTTACGGAATATCCTCTCGAACCTTAAGAAGACGCTACAAAAAGAAAAACCAGTAACTGCTCACCCAAGGTATGTCTTCGTTCGATGTAAAGTTGTATACTTTGCAGTATAAATAAAAAATTCTCTCTGCATACTTACTTATCTTACATAATTGTATTTTTTTGTCACTTTCAGGAAAATAGCCTCTTCTTGGCTTTGAAAATGAAAAATAAAAGACTGGTAACTTATACATTAAAGTTCGGAGACACAGTATTTCCTCCAGAAATAAGTGTAAGTCGCCTATTAGCTTTGCCGAAAAGATGGGGTTAAAGCACAATTTTAACAATTATACCAAAATAGCTGGACCGCAGTGGTTAAAAAGCTTTATTGAAAGAAATCCCGATATGGTTTTGAGACAAGCCGAGGGTTTATTAATTGAAAGGGCGAAGGTTCTACACAGAGCAGATGTTGCAATTTTTTTTGATCTGCTCACAAGTTTCTTAACTGAGAATTACATGCTGGATCAACCGGATAGAATATTTAACATGGATAAAAATGGTGTCCAATTCAATAATACATCTGGCAAAGTATTAGCCAAAAAAGGTGCTAGAGCAGTTAAAGCACTTATTTCCGCTGAAAAAGGAGAAATAATTAATGTTCTTCCTTGTTGCAGCGCTATCGGCAATTTTCTCTCCCACCAGTTCTGATTATCAAAGGAGTAAATAAAAAGCAGAATTTGAGGAGGGACTTCCACCTAGTTCCAAAGTAACATGCAAAAGAAATCATCATACATTTCCTCAGACCTTTTTTATAAATGACTGACGGAAAATTGTATACCCTCAAGCCGCCAGGAACGCACTACTGATTTTAGATGGTCATTGATCGCACTCAAGTTCTATCAATATGCTAGAAACCGGTCGGAACAATGATGTGATATTGCCTTATTTACCTGATCACACTACTTCTGTTTTGCAACCATTAGACATATCAGTACTTGAATCGTTTAAAAAATATTATTATCCTGAGAGAAACAATTTAATGCGCATCAATCCTAAAAAAACTGAACCATTACAATCTAGGTCAGCTAATATCCAAGGCATGAATTCGAGCGGCTACTCCTGCCAATGTAATAAGTGGTTTTCGCGGCAGCGAAATCGCGCCAGTCAATCCAAATGCTCTGTTTGATGCTGAGTTTGCTATACCAGATATTGCATTACGGGAGCTTGTGCAAGACCGAGAGTCTGGTAACCAGGCGTTGGTCGACAGCTTGCGTACAAGAATCTTAATCTGATCGAAGTCTTGCACTAAATCAGCGGAACGAAGTGCCTCCATTAGGCTATCAAGTCCCAGTCGATGCTGATAAAAACAAATTAGAAACTGCCTTAACTGAGGCTGAGCTGAATAGCGTGAACCATAATCACACGGAACCTAGGCTGCCTCAAGCCTTTTGAATCTTTCTCAAGACAGGAGATAGCGACATTGGAAATTACATCTTTTATGGTACTGAGCTATCATTGCCATCGCTGATATCTTTAAATGAATCGCGGAACCAAAACCTTAAAAAAGAATCACCATCTAAATTTTTACATCAATCATTTCCAATATCAAAAATACCTCTGAGCATGTCTAAAAGCGCTAAAAAACCTGCAGAAATTTTAAGCTCCATCGATGAAATTGTCCAAATGAAGAATAAAGAAGACAAATTAAAGAAAACAAACAAAATAACGGAAACTAAAATTAGGAAAAAAAAAAAGATTTTAAGACAGTAAAAAACAAATTAGCTGCTAGTAAGCAATCATTGTGGAATATAGAAGGCGACCGCAAAAAAAGAAAAAAGACCAAAAAATATATCGATATTACCAGCAGTGAAACTGTAACCTATAACACAGATTTTATTGAACAGAATACAGGAAGAGAAAAATACAAGTTTACAGTTCTGACAAATGAAAATGAAGAAAATGTTAAAAGTTCAAAAACATTCAAAGGAAAAGTCACCGAAGGACTACAAATCAAAAGGAAAAAGGAAAAACAAATCTATAAGAGACACTGAAAAGATATTAAAAATGAAAAACGGTAATTCAAAAATAGAAAATTCGAATGCAAAAGTTTCAGTTGATGACTATTGCATAGAATATTTTGAGAAATACAATTTTACTAAATCGAAATCAAACTGGATTCAATGTAAGATATGTCAAATATGGTTGCATGAAACTTGTACAACATTCAAAAACCTTTGTATGAGATGTGGAAAATTAAAAACCCTGGCTTTTGGTGATAATTAATGCTAATGCCAAAGTTGATTGCCATATTGTTCAATTTTTAAGATAAATAATATTATTTTAATAATAACTTACCTAACGTAAAGTTTGGATGCCAGTTTTGTTGTATTTTTATAGCTTAGCTTAGGCTACTATTCGCTACAGTAGGTAACTATCTCTTTTCTGATAAGTGAAATAAAACAGGATTTAAACCAATATTAATTATGTTTACAAGAATTGGCTATTATAAAAGATGAAAGACCGATGTTTTGATATACATATTGCATTATTATTAGTAAGTACATATTTTTTTATTGTTAGAGCTTTCTTTAAAAGTGGGGCAACTATCCGGCTTTAACCCAACTCTTTTGTCTATTTCTTCTACTTGCCAAAAATCATAATATTTGTGGAAACTAGCAAAACTTAATTAGAGACAACCATAAAAAGCTAAGATGTTTTCATGACAGGTTAATTGGACTCAACTGCCAACAGCTAAAATCATGTTAATCATATCTTTTTTTCTTAAATTTTTAACATTTTTTTAAATAAGGGATTTGTTTTTTTTTTTTTTTTTATTAAATAATAAATTAATCAAGTTCTAAATTCTTAAAATTCTCCATCTGAGAGAAAATTCTTTTCCAAAATAATCTGTTTTTTATTTATGCTAAAACATAATTTTATTACAGATAAGTGCCTACATATAACCTATCTACCTTGGTTATCTTAACTATTTTTTTTTATCTAAAACTATTTTTTGTCTTTTTATATGTACTCCCAAATGTTATTATTCACCCAAATTAAAGTCCTTCATTAAACAAAACGAAAAATAAAAATTTTCCACGCTTCCTTAACTTCCATACTTTCGGGGACAAAAATAAATTCTGATGTGAATACGACTGGCGCCATGATATCGCGCTTAAGATTACGAGCCACATCCACAAGTGGTTTTCTCCGCATAAAAATAAAATAAGCGGATACATGGCACTATCCTCTATGTGTTCATGAGCGAAAACTTTTCATAGAAAAATCAATATTGTTTGCGGTCTAATTTGGAAAATGAAGTAGGTAGAAAATAAATATTATTTACTTGTTGAGATGTTTTTGTTCTTCGCTTGAACTATTTTTATGGGACTACAACAATACCACGAATTTCTTGATGACAGGTACCTGGGGAAACACCTATGTCCTAACTGTAGCCGAGACCCATCTCATATTATGTAAATCGAAAATATATTTACTGTAAAAATGAACCAGTATACACCGAATTTAAGATGGATCAGGTACTTAAGTATTCTAGGAATCATAAATGTTGTAACGGAGTTTCGGTGGTATAGCTGTGGATAGCTCGTCGTGCCAGGGTTTCTAAAAATGAAACTCCTTCAGTTACAATAAAATTGATAAAGACTCTTTATTCAAGCAAAATAGCCTAACATTTACAAGCTAATTTAATTTAAATCTACTTAGTGTCTATGCTATATATAAAGACTGGGTGGTGGTAAGGGGAAGGTTCCACGGCTTACGGCTCGAGGACAAATTTCGGATTTAATATTAAAACGCCTAAAGCTTATGAGAGTCAGTGTATTACCCTGAATCTCTTTCTCAGCTATTACAGGCGCATAGACTACGGTAAGGGGGTTCTTCGCGCGGCTTACCATTACAACAACCTGAGAGGGAGACCAGTGACACACAACGTGAGACTATTGAAATTTCAGGGGAGGTACAGGGATCTTACGCATGCCGTACTAGTGGTTTTCTATTACTAATGGAACAAAACTGGAATGGACAGATGGTTAGGGCGGGATAGTTCACGGTGACCTGAACACGGTGATTTTGGGAAGAGTAATACGAGTATTGTTCACACGACGTACCAAAGGACCAAAGGTTCACGCTGACCTTAAAACGACGGATGGGGATGAATGGTACGGGTGTATCAAGGCAATGTTAAGACGGAATGGTTCACGCTGACCTTAACACGACGAATGGGGAAGAGCGGTACGGGGATTATACACACGCCGTACCAAGGAAATGTTAAGGCGGGATGGTGCACGCTGACCTTAACACGACATATGGGGAAGAATGGTACGTCGATTGTTCAAACGGCCTACCACGGAAATGTTAAGGCGGGATGGCTCACGCTGACTTTTAGACGAAGGATGGGGGAAGCATGTTACGCGGATTCTTCACACGGCGCACCAGGGAAATGTTAAGGCAAGATTGTTTACGCTGACCTTAATGCGACGAATAGGGAAGAGTGGTACGGAGATTATACACACGACGTACCAAAAAATATAATGAAGTGGGATGGTTCACTCAAACTTCACTGCGAAAATTCAGAAATGTGCGGGGACTTTTCACACGGCGTGCTAGGTTGTCTCTAGTTCGGGAATTTCGCACAATACTAGTATCCATCAAAAATTAGTCTGATCACTTCACTCGTCGAGCTCCCTGACTAGACTGAATTCTGTGGTCGACTGGTGTGCTTTATATAGCCGGGGCCAGAGGTTCTCAGTCATTGAGTGGCTGATGCTTCCGCTGGCGCAATTTTGTTTAACAGAAAAGCTTACAAGCTCTTTTGAAAAGCTTTACTTTTGGTCGCTGGTACATGTGTTAGCATGCTGATCATGCCACCAATGATCGTTGTAGCTATTTTGCATGTTCCATTGACGTAGTTATTGGATGTAAGCAAAAAATGTTCCAGTGGTGGGCTACAATAATTTAATTTTAGGTAAAATTTGTAACTTCGTTTCAATGTGATTTGGAGAATTTTACACGATACGAAATGTAAGTATATATCATGTTCGGCATAAGTTACCGACCATTAGAAACCCCTCAAAGAGGGGATGATCCAATATTGCTACACGTTTTGATAACAGTGAAATCGAAGCGAACCATGAAAAACTCCAGCCTTCAAAGAACGCCAAGTATCTTGATGTCTCTTTCAGTAGTTTGTTATTCAACAATCACGCCAAACTGGTCATGAGGAAAGCTTAACTATACCTAGTCCATATTAAACTAAATTATTAGAAGCTCGCGCAACAAGCTATTACAACATCTGCATCGCGTAACTAACAGCGTATATTCGGACAATTGAAGTCTTAAAATGTAATTAAGTCATAAGTGACACCTAACCCAAGATTATATATGGAAGATCTATGAATATTCCAAACTCGAAAGCACAATCATTCGTTGGGATAACACCAAGATAGAAATAATTTTCTAAATATTTTGGAAACTAATGATTTTCGTGTGAAACAAGGATTTTAATTACTCTGATTTTGAATTACCTCAGAGATTGCATTACCAGCTTTGAATCACTTTTGAAGGTACCTACCATACACCAAATATTTTGAAATTAAGATAAAAATTATCAAAGTCTACAGTTCAATTAAAATAAATCTGTCATATATTCTAATATTGGTAATATTGCTCCCTTAAATAATACAGGAATCACAGACATCATTTCTTTTTTTTGCAAAACTATGTTAGTATCAAAAATACCTTTTCTAAATTTGTCGAATTAATTTTGTATTGTGTTCCATTAATTGAATTCAAATTTAATGTTGTCTGAAGTTTTAAACTACTTCAAAATAATTGAGTGCAAAGCATCGCATCAATCTACGTATCCATAAAGTCCGTTTGCAGAAAATAACAGCCATCTTCTACTTACCCAAACCATTAACCAAAAATGAACATAAAATGATGTCAATTTTGAGTTTTTATTAATTATTTTTTTATCCTAAGTAGATGATATCGTAGACCAGACTGTCATTTAGTAATACTTAGAACTAATTATAATATGGAAAAATAGATTGAGGGGACAGCTAACAATTTTAATTCTATATTGGATTATGTGATCGAAACATTGAAGTCCACAATTATCTTATGATTTCTAATTTTCGCGTACAGTCAGAATCTAAGCAATGAGAGTCAAATGCAACGAACTCTATCACTTTTCCCTACAAGGTTTTTATACAATCACTGAAGCTTATCTAAGACTTTAGCATTATTGCAATATTGCATACATGCTCTAAGTGCGAAGACAGGTTGTTTCGCTATTGACTTTAAAAATATAATCGCTGGAAATGAGAGTAGGATAGCTGATAAACCTTTGCACATCCTTCGAATATACTAATTTGTATATCAGAAGAATAAATAATAGCGGCCCTTTTGGGGGGCGCCACATGTCAAATTTAATGATTAGAAAAGCAGTTTTTACATTTCACTTGTTGTATGTTGATTAGGAATTTTAAGAAATGCTCCCACAATGGAGATTAGTTTAAAATATCTCAGTAAACCTTTCAGATATCGAAATACTTCAATTCATTTCACCTCCTGTAAAGGTTATACATGCTTACGATTTAATGAGGTGAAGTCCTACTCCTGTCAATTCTGAAATAACCAACCAGTTGAGTTTGGTTGAATATGAACTTTTTTCGAAATAGGTATAGCCACAATTTATTGAAGTTCGTAGGTAGAAAAGTGTCTGTATTGCGATAACTACAGAAATAAAAGCCAAAAAATGTTAAAATGTTGTGATCTGTATCCATCAAGACATTTTCAAGATCATGCCAATAACAAGTAAACGTGTTAATAGGAGAAGTAATGACAGGAAGAATTATGAAAATCATAATTCATGTCTCATGCAAATATCATAACAAGTTTCATCTGCTGAACACCCTGAAAGACGGTGAGTCCTTTTTGTCACTTATCGCGGAGAGCCGAGGATCCCAGCAACTCAGAGGTTTCGGTTTGAGAACAAATGAAAGAAAGGAATGCATTTACCTTATCTCATCCTTCTAGGTCATTTTCTGAAAAAAGTATTTCATCCACCACCCAAAAACAGCCTTGACTTAATTCTATGTTCGTCAGAGATATTGTGGTACAAAATTTTTGAAGCTATATGTTCACTAAAAACGAATATGATTGAATTCTTAAACACCCCACATACCTATTATTAGTAAAAATATATAATTTTTATAATGGTTCATGCACGGTTATGGTGCATGGTTTTACACTTTACTGTACCTGAATATATACATAACCGACTAGAAACTTATTCATTTATCAGTGGTAAATATGACATAAAGTGATGCTTTGTATATGGGATGATGATGGTTAAGACCTTTTATTCATTACCCCTATAAGTCACAATGGTGTATGGGCTGAAAGTAATTGGTGAAGTTCTTATGTGAAATTAAGCTCTGCAGGTCCTTCCCTCTTGAGGATTTACGAAGGGGTTTTTGCAGCGGATCAGATTTCTGCTATGATTTCACGTAATATATCAATTTTCAGACAAGCACTTCTATCCAACAATACCGAGCACATGCATGTATATGTATGTATGGAAATAAATGTACTCACGTTGCTCGTTTTTAATAGATTTTTATGTTGTACTTTGTATCTTTTGTTTGTTATGATTACTCGAAAAATTTTATTATAAAAATGTTGCTAACAAAAATATGGACATATATGCATTAGTCAAATTATTTGCCTAGTTGAAGTATGGCAACTAACCGGTCTTCCAATAAGAGGTGTTATTTTGATATTCAAAGAAAAATGCCATTTTTTTTAGATAAATGATCGGATCTTTCTTTCATTATAAAGAGGAAGGTATGCCGTTAATAACGGAAAATAACATCAGCCAAATGACCACCACGACCACGCCTACAGGACCATATCCTTTTCATGAAATTTTCCATAACCAAATCGCAAAGTGGCTGCCCTATGTCCTCGATAGCCTCACGAATTACATCTTTGAGGTCTTGAATCGACGCTGGGCTGTTGGCGTAGACCTTCTCTTTCACGTGGCCCCAAAGGAAGAAGTCGCAAGGTGTTAAGTCACAAGATCTCGGTGGCCAATTGTGATCACCTCTTCGAGAGATAACAAGGTCCGGAAACTTTTCCCGCAAAAGATCAATGGTTTCGTTGCTTGTATGGCACGTCGCGCCGTCTTGTTGAAAGTAAACGTTGTCCAGATCAATACCATCCAATTCCGGCCATAAAAAATCATTAATCATCTGTCGATAGCGCAATCCATTCACCGTAACTGTTGTTCCAGCCTCATTTTCGAAAAAGTAAGGTCCAATGACCCCGTTGGACCATAAACCGCACCAAACAGTCACACGTTGAGGATAGAGAGGCTTTTCAACAATAACTCTTGGGTTTTCCGAGCCCCAGATGCGACAATTTTTCTTGTTGACGAAGCCATCGAGGTGGAAATGGGCCTCATCACTCAAGATGAGTTTTCGATGGAATTCCGGATCATTTTCATGCATTTCAAGGACCCAATCAGCAAAGACTCGACGTTGTTGATGATCGGCCGGCTTGATTTCTTGTGTTAACTAAACTTTATAAGCCTTAAGACCCAAATCTTTATGCAAAATACGGTGTAATGACGTTTGTGGAATGCCTAATTCCAAAGAACGACGAGGAATGGACAAACCTGGGTTTTCTTCAACACTTTCGGCTACAGCATGCAATATTCTCGGCTGTTCTTGAGCGATGTGCACGGGTTTTATTCTTCACATCACTAACTTGTCCCGACAGCTCGAATTTTTCTACCAATTTTTGTGTTGAGGTCCGACAAGGTGCTTCACGACGACCCAAACATTTTCGAGTTTTACGAACCGTCTCTGCCACATTTTCACCATTTTTATAGTGAATTTTAATAATTTCAATGCGTTGTTGAATCGTGTATCGTTCCATTTTTATTAATGGCGTAGTTTCTACTTGTCAAATGTTAAAAAATGACAGCTCCAAAAGTGACATCTACCGAAACAGCGGCCTAATTAAAATAACACCTTTTATTGGAAAACCCTTTATATTTCGTAGTGTCATTACATATTTGGATACCCTCTACATTTGAATCCATTAACGTGAAGAGCTAAACTTTTATCCAGGACTTTTACGTAGAAATTCTTGATCAGACATCAGAAAGAGGAAAAATTTGCAGTCTTCGTAGAGTTGACATACATATATAAAGTATATTTCGAATATTTGTGCACTGGTTCAATAATGACATTAAAATTTCCGGTGGAATTTCAAAAACGAACTAAATCAAGGAATCTTTTCGTAGGGTTGCCATTTACAAATTGTAATTTTTCAGATATACTTAAACACAAAATCTTTGGTTATCATAATTTTACCATTCCGGTTTAAAATAAAAAAAAAAATGTGAAAAGTAACAATCTAAAAACCACATTTCCAAACTGCCAAAATTGTTCGTGGAATAATTATAACCTTTTTTTTTAATAACATGATGACTATTTTTTTTTCCCTACTATGTGGTATTAAAATGAACCGCAATAACAAAAAATTACCAAAATTTTGTTGCAATTGTCTCTGAATTCCTGCTAAAATAGTGTGAGTCATGGTGAAAAAATAGTTCGTCAAAATAAAATCTACAATAGTAGAAATAGCTCGACTTTAGAAATTCTTACAACAAGAGAAGTTCATCACCAAACCCTTAATAAACAGAATCAAATCTCCAAATTTTATTTACAATCAATTTCGTAAAACCCTTGTGTATAGATCTATACATAAGGGTAATAACAAAGATTCTATAATACAAAGATATTGCAGGCACATTGAGTAAATTCGCCTCAGTGAAAAGTAATGTGGAATCTCCGAGATTCCACCTCTGTTGGGAAATTATTAAAACTTCACACTGTACACGGCCTTCACTAATCATAGGCTCTACAGACTGGACCTGTGGCCGGATTCTGTAACTCGGATAGTTTGGGAGTGCGGGCGATGAGAATTTTCGTTTTCCCCGATTAAAGGAGCGTTTACAATGGCAGAGTAGAGTGGAGTCACCAGATTGCATTGTGTTTCCTTGTGTCAACCTTGCACTTTAATATAATTTCTTCACGCTTCCTACCAGAGTGGATTTCAGAGAGTAGCGTCAGATTTAAAAAATTCCTAATCTCACGTTGGTGAGATGATGAGAGCAAATGCAATCTGGTGACTCCACTCTACTCTGCTATTGTAAACACTCCTTAAAACTCCCTAACTCACCATTCCAAATTCTCTAACATACTTAGGGAGTTAAAGAAAATGTGAGAAGTATCGAAATATTGAAAGACGGCCAACTCTATGTGGGAAGGTTGTAGAGCATTGGGGTTTTTTTTTCTATGGATTTAGTGTCTAGAGTACAGAAATATAGGCGAACAATTTCTTTGGGTGGGTATTTTGGGGATGGGGGGTCGTACCAACCCCAATTGCTAGTTGTTCAAAATGCGTCAGTTTGGTATCAAATTAAAGAGGGAGAAGCTGGTAATCGAATGGTGTTCATTTTCTTTATAATTTTAACTGACATTTTACCGCCGAAAGACGGATTTGTTGCACTTGGGTCATATACACCCCAGTTCCTATATTTTGCATATATTTTTTCCGTTCTTTGTTTTACATCCATTAGTACTCTGTTGTCAACATTTTTCTCATGGAAAGTGAATTTCCATGAATTACCAGTTCTTCATAATGATGAGTTGAAAATATGTCCATTTTTGTACGAAAAAACGGCCATTTTTTCATCTTAAGAAAGACTGATTTATTTCTTTTGTAGTTATCTCCAAAACTATTTACCGGACTCAAAAACTAATTAATTATCTAATTATGGGACGAAATGTAGATGCGATTTCATCCTACATACAAGCTTTAACGTGCATATTTAAAAATTTTATAGCTTCTTTTCTGTACTGGAAGTCGACCAAATTGACCATTTTCACGTGAATTAAAATTTTTGCGGATACCTTGGGACACTAAAATCCTTATTTCTCTGTAAGTATTGCAGGGATGTCCATAATTTTGTATACATAGCCAGGATATGCAGTGAATCTATAATTCAATTTGAAAATTCTGTGTACATTGGTACCTTCACAAAGGACAATAAAAGTAGACGATACTGCCAGTTGAGAAATATTTTTATGAGTGTAGTCCATTGACTTATAACGGACTGCGCGATTTGCTTTTTTATGTGGCACACAAAATATTGTGTTTCTGCATATCAGAGTTTGAGCACCCTTTAAAACGTTTACTACTATACATAAAAACATGTAAAACTCAACCAATCAGATGAAATTTTACATCCGAAAATCAAATTAAATTAAAAAAATAAATTTTCTCGTGTCCAAGTTATCGCTTATAAGCACTATTATAAGAAATTAAACTAATTCCGACTTTAATTTTCAAAAGTTGTTCTTAACTGAATCCTGCGTATGGGCAAGAGATACGGCGCATGGTAAACACTATATTTACCTTATTCTTTCTGCGGTGATTGCATGTAGCCAACATAAAAACATCAAATAGGATATGAAAACGTTCAGTAAGCGATATTTTGTATTGTAATTACTTCATTAGTAAAGGCTATCTCATCGCAAGAGAATAATTTAGGGTTTGTGTTAATATTAGTATTAGTAGTGTTTATCTTCACAGTCGGAGACCAACTCTGCCATAGCGCGAAAGAGAAAACTATAAAACTTGTGCAATTCTTTCGTATAGGAAAATCACACTACGCTCAGTCCATTGTTATAAGTCAGAGGCGGAGATGGTAGTTAAGAACTAAGTTTTCACTTCTTCTTAGAAATTTACAGAAAATATTTCGGTATTCCGTCTGGTTTCCGACTAGAGTTATTTTCAGATACAACACTTTCATGTGTGCCATTGTCGCCCGCTAAATATGCATACAAATTCTAATGAAAAAATATCCAGTAAATTTCTAAGAAAGAATTAAGACTACCCTGAGCAGCCAACATACTTATCAATCTGTTGCTTAACTTGAAGTTGGCAAAATGGTTGATCACCTTGACAACATCCCCACACACATCGCAATTTCAACGCAATGTAAAGCTCAATTCAGTAGCTGCTGAATCTTAATAAAGATGGCATTGCAGTTAATTAAAGAAAAGAAACAGATCATTATTCTAGCAGGTGCTGTTTTGAATTTTAATTAAAAAAAGAAAAAAAGGAGCTTGGGCTAAAAAGTAGTTACTAAATCATGTCAAATATTCGGAAATGAATTTGCTAAAGCATTTGAGAGAAAATGAGCCCGATGATTTCAAAAATTTTCTCCGTATGGATAGTTAAACTTTTGATCATTTACTGACACTAGTGAAACCGTTTTATGCGAGAGATTAGTTGTAACTCTGCGTTTAATTGCCATTGGAATAGCTATGAGCATATAGAAAATGGATGCATTAATCCTGGAGAGTGGAGATCAAGGAAGGAAATGCAATAATGCTAAAAGTATCCGAAATAATCTAAAATAAATACTACTACACGAAGGAAAAGTTGAACTTCACTTTCAATAAAAAATTTTAAAAAAAACTTACTATTTTTTTTATTTCTTACCTTTTATGATTATTTCTCTTACTCCACTGTTGTATTCGAGGAATTTTCGTCTGTCAATGTGCATATTCCACTTCTTGCAGTTTCATCTTCAGCTGTAAACTGTAATAGATCGAAATACCAAAGCGTAGGAATATAGACATCGTCTGTGAGCTACCAGAAGTCCGCGATTCTTTTACCTTCCACAGGTCTCGTCTAAATGCGGTATACATATGTATTAGTAATGCGTTTATATACGAAACTGTTATCAGCCTGGACATTAATTTTTCGGCATTTTCAATTAACTCGTTATATGCTAATTCCCGTAAATTTTTATTGCTAAATTCCCCACTTTTCGTATTCCATAAACAGGGAGAACTTTTATACAATTCTATGAATTCTTCCCAGAATCGCTTTTCCTTTAATGAAACCATCTAAACCTAATACAAATAAATATAAAGGCAATATGTATCTAGTATGGTTTTAAATTACAAAAATTTCTTCCAAAACTTTTAAATTTTCAAAGATCAACGACCATCCACTAAAAGCTTCAAATGTAATGAAATTATACCAACAGTTGACTAGCACGCCCGCATATGCATCAATCCGTTTATGCCAATGGACTGAGCGTATTGGCTTTTTCCTAAAGGAAACAATGGCACAAGTTTTATAGTTTTCTCTTTCGCGCTATGGCAGAGTTGGAGCTACCAACACAAAATATTGCGTACTGAACGTTTTCTTATGCCATTTGATATTTTTATGTTGGCAATAGATGCAATCACCACAGAAAAAATAAGGTAAATATAGCGTTTGCCATACTTTGCCTCTCTTTCCCATACGCAGAATTCAGGTAAGAACAACTTTTGAAAATTAAAGTCGGAATGAGTTTAAAGGATTTTCTAACGGTGATATACACAAACACAATATTTGTGCCACATGAAATAGCAAATCGTTCAGTCCAACCGCAAGTTGTTCTCTGAGACCCATCGACAGCTCAACTGCACTCTCAACCAGAGATTGAGGATTCAACAGGCCCACACACATATCAGAAGATTTGTTGGGTATGAAACACTGTAGAGTTTGAGATATTCAATTCTATTTTAGAAAATTGAGTTTTATAGACAGGCTTTACCATATGGTAATGCCTACTGGAGTCTGTATTAGCGAGCCAACGAAAATTTTTCAATGACTTCATTGGCCATGTATATCGTTGGAAATTAAAAAATACCAAGTGATTAACTGTTTTATACCCCATCGATTACATTATGTGAAAGCAGCTGCAACGGGGTATTGCTGTGGATGAGTTGATGGCATTTAAGTGATTATAGCCATTTTCACTGTTGAATCAAATACTATTCGTCCTGATGAAAGTCCACTGAAATTTTTTTAATTAATCTTATCATTCGAACATTGTTTAAATACTTTTCAATAATTCCACTACCAAATCCCATGTCCTACATATCGGAAAGACATCAGCGGTTTCTATTTTTTTCATAGTTAAACATTTCCTATGCCAAAAATTATCAAAATGGTAACTGCTCTTATCTCCTCTCACTAACCAAATTTATCTTAGTCGTCCCGTAAACCTCATGGAATGAAGTTTATATGCGGTTCCCAGGAGACATACAATTCCTCCCAGGTTACATAATCACTACACGCCTAAATTTTGGAGTTCAATTCAAGAAGTATCGTACACTGTTCATATGATTCGATCTTAGAAAATTTCGCCTGGTGGCAGTCAGATGAGCGACAAGAACTATCAGTGCATTCAAACTCCTCCTTAAAGATTTTTCTAAGTTCAACACTTTTAGTTCTAAACCAAGCTATTTTCCTTCAATTAGTACTACATATGGGGGAAAAACTAACAAGGTGGACGTTAGGACTTCATATATATTATAGTTGTGGGAAATCGCTCTACTTATTGGTACAATTGACAGCCACAAGGCTCCGAACAAGGAATACAGATCTGCAGATCACTTTTGAGTTACATATGCTTAAAAAAAAGCTATCCGAAAAGTAAGTAACAGGTTTACATATTGATTCTGATTTTATTCAATAATGAAAACTAACCATTACGTACTCAGGACATCAAGTATACTTGCTACAGAGATATGAAGGGCCCAAAAATTTATGGACAGATTTAAAACGATCTTGATTGAATGTTTCAAAGTCACTCTTGGTACTTCAGTTATTAATTTAATCTTTTTTATTATTTTTAATCTAAAATAAATTCATAGTTTTGAAATTCATTTCAACCTACTTATAGAACGCGTGCTTTTAAATCTAAACGATGCAGAAGATTTGAGATAATCAAATTGTGCTCTTATCTTTATTCCAACCCCTTTTGAGTACGTCTCTAATTCAACTGGACTATGTGAATACTTGGGGTAAGTATGTTAGATAAAACTGAAAGAAATAAAATCAGTCAATGATGGAGAACAGAACAATTTTAAGAACTATTATTTTTAACAATTCTAAATAAAATCATAAATGCAAGAAGAAAAAACTACCGCCTCGTCCAGGGTTTGAAACCGGAACCTTCCGCTTGCCGGCTTCTCTTACCACTGAGCACACGAGACAGTTGATTTTCCCTCTTGCATTCATCGATTTGTAACTAGCCTACTAAATCACGTTTGTTTTCAGCTGGCATTAACCACTAACGATGAAAGCCCACAAATAAATTGTAACCTACACTTGTTAGAATCGGTCAATGATGGAGAACAGAGGAATTTTAAGAACTCTTATTTTTAACGTATTGGAAGGAAAGCTTCCATGCAAGCTGTACTATCACGTGTACGCCCCGGGTAAAAGTCAGCAGAAGAAAACGGTGTAAATATTATGATAAAACCAAGCACGTTTGCACAACGAATGAAACTTACATGAAAAAAGCTTACATGAGATTGGTCCATTATGAGTCGAAAGTATGTATACAACTAGCTAGAACTATATATCTACACATACACATCTACGTGAAACTCTAATTCAAGTGTTGTCAGCAGATAAATATTAGTTAAAGGATTTATTAGGAAACTTTTGCCGTACATGGTGCAACGGCTGTAGTAAGTTTTTATGACAAGCACAATTTTCGCATATGAATTCCTTCGAAATCTCGTTCTCGAACTTAGTTACACACACAGTTAAACGCTTATATAAGGGGCCACGTTTGTTTTATATATGTATGTTGCTTTAGTTTTATAAGTACAAATTTCAATAATATTGCTGCAATCATTCGCTTTTTCTTTTACGTATAAAAAATATGTAATTCAAGAGGAAGACTTTTTTGTTTGTTTAATATACATAGATTCTTTTATTAATTCACTCATACATACCTGACTTAAAATAAATAACAAAAGGCTCAAAAAAGGGATAATTATGAAAAATTAATATGGACAGTCAAAACAATTAAAACAAATACATACACAACAAAATGATACAAAAATGGAAACAAACGACACAAGATTCTCAAAAGAAATGAAAAACGGACAAAAGAATTTTGCGAGTTCTAAAAAATGGCAAAAAGAAAAATTTAAATTTTAAGGCAGTCCAAATTTTGAGAAAGTGGCAGTTCCAAGAAGGTTCAAAACCCTAGACAGACTACAGGGTGTACGGATATTTCACTCACTAATTCTACTTCAAATTCTAATGTGTAATGCTTAAGAGGACTGGAATTGATGCTATGGTATCTGGTATAATGTATAAAAAATGTTGCTAAAATGTACACTGGAATTATATTTGACTAGCAAGTCTGACATTTTTATTTTTAGGCTGTCATGTTTCACGAACAAAAGATAATGAACTTGAATATGCCGAATATTATACTTAATTGACATACTAAATGCCCCTTCAATTTGCGGTCTTCCACATAACTTTTCGGAAGGACTTAGAGCGTGTCTCCTTACTCTAATGAAACTCTGCAACTGCAGTTTGTCTGAGATATAAATTTTCAAAATGATCTCATAAAAGAACGAACGAATTTTCAACATAAAACTTTGCAATTTAGCATCAAGAGCAAAGCCGATTTAAAAAATTAGAACAGAAGAATGTACGCGATACCGTTATAGAGTCCCGCGAGAGAAGCTTGTAGTATCATACACGATTTGCGCGCACCCCCCCCCCCCCCCCCCATCAATTTTAGTTTAAATTCCTTATTACAGTGCTTGTCCTTCCCACAGCCCACTTACAACAGTTCCAAAGCGGGGAAAAGCCCCTTGAACAAAGTTACAAATCTTATAGTCTGTTACCACTAGCGAAAAATAAGAGCGCCATCCAGCACCGACGATAGTGGTTGCCATGTCCAGTTGAATGTGCCTTCCTTGGCAGATATTTAAGATGCAAATATCTCTACAATCTTGAAATAAAGTGGATCTCAACTGGTTGTGCGTGGTGTTGTAGATCACTCATTTAATTTTCATCACGACTCTCATATAGTATAAATGAATTGCAAATTTGGCCAGCATCAACACGAAGCTAATCATACAATGCATCTGACAAAAACTCGTAGTCTTCGTAGAAATAATGTTCTCGTAATGCTTGAATGATGGTGAATCAACTGACATATTTCACATATAAGCTCCATTAGATTTTGCAAAATCAGGCACACATTATAATAAAATATATAATTCAAAAATTATAGTAAAAATAATAAATAATCTGGAATTAAAATAATGATATGGGCATAAGATTTTTAAAATATGTAATGTTGCAACAAACAGAAATTGATAGTTTGCAATAGATACTATAAATTCTGGATACAAGGCTTTTTATTAATTTGCGATTTTCGGGAAGTAGAATATTTCCAATTGTTGTAATTGCGCTCGGTCAGCACTCAGCTCAAATCATAATTTATTGGTTGTGACAGTGCTTGACTGACGCAATTCACAACTCATTTCCCACGATACAAAGTATCGATTTTTCAAGTGCGCAACGAACACTTAAAATTCTTTCCTCAGCGTATAATATACAAATTTTATCAAGAAGTAATCAATTTTTGTTTACTTCTTCGTTCTCCACTGGTGGTAACATTTTTAAAGAGTCGGATTACATCCTGTTGTCGCGATGAAGTGTGAAAGTTATTTTGCTGATAAGGCAAAGACGCGAGCAAATGATAATTTTCAAAGGCACAAATCGGAGAGTTCAGTAAAATCTTCAATCGGAGTCGGTCGAGCCTCGCAATTTAATCCGTAGCCTAATTGTTTAAAATCGGAGTAAAATTAATAAAATAAAGTACAGATTGTGTAAAAGAAAAGTATTTCTATTTAACAGTTATGTAAAAGAAAAGCATTTCTATTTAACAGTTATGTAAAAGAAAAGTTTAATCAAATATACACGAAATACGCGTGAAATCGGTGTTTTTGTTCTCCATATGCAAAGATTCTTTGCATATTTCTTTGGATCTTTCTTTGCAGGTGTCTGGACTACGCCTGGGCGTTCTTCTCCTAAAAGGAAAGCACGACGCTTACGGGCTTACAACAAATTGGTGGCAGCGGTACAGGATCCAAACAACAGCATACACATTACACCCGGAAAATTCCAGTATCCAAACAACAGCAATTGCAGAAATTGCAGGAATTGCCAATTACTCAACACCCAGCTATTCAACTGATCGACATCCAACTACTTACCTGGACCAGCAGGAACAAAAATAACCACCAGATGCGTATAGAAAAGGTCAGAATTTAAAATTAAATATAAAACAAAAAATTTTTTTTTGTGGTAATCTTGACAAATCCCTGTACAACGGATTTTGAAAAATTGGAAAATTGATTTTTTGAATATAAAATTAGAGATTTATAAAAAAAAAAAAAACATTTTTAAGAAACAAGTGAAGCAATTGGTTAAATTGGTTTTAAATTTTTTTAATAATTAATTAGTGATGGTGATGTGAATCTAAATTCAATATTTTCGACTGAACTGTCGCATGCACTTTCTCCTTTCCTTTTGCATTTATGTGCTTGAGGAATTAATTACGGTTAAGATGGAAAAGATTATATGTAAAAAGTGTTCCTTGTTTGATGGAAATTAAATGAGATGCGCATGTACACATATGTGTGGTTAACAATATAGTGATTTTTATGATTTTTTTATTGATACGATATGTGGCAATATTGGGAAATTTTATCGAAGATTGCATAAAGTTTCATATTTTTGATTTTCACCTTTATAAATCTTAAACGAGTACAATGAGTATAACAAGTGAATGATGGGGAAAATTGAAAAAAAAAATTTTACGAAATTCTTAAATTTCTTTTGATTGTTGATTCTACTTTTAATTTGTAAATGAATATGACATATAGCAGTGAGTGATAAATTCGTTTTCTATTAATAATCGAAAAAAAAAAATTTTTTTGAAATTTTATTAATTCGCCTTGATGGTGAAGTTTGTGAAAGTGTTACTCTTTTTCCAGGAATAATTTGACGAATTTTTCCTGTTATATGAAGCCCTTTACCTTTCTTAAGGAGCATTTCATATTGCCCTCCACGTTTTTGTGTTACAAAATTTTTTAATACCAAATAAGTTTGTGGTCGTTCAAAGTGTTTTCATTTACGTATGGCACTAGAGACAAAAACTTTTTGTTTTTTTCTCTCCCTACGGTATTGAAATAAAAATTGGGTGTGTAATCTTCTACGAAGAAAAATCTAAGACAACATAAAATTTTGAGTTTTTGCTTTTGAGACCTTAAATGAGTTTTCCGTTTTTACATAAATCATCTAAATTGTGAAAACCCGTAATTAGAAATAAAGCAACGCAAGTGAACTTGTGAAGCGTTGCTTCTTCATCCTTTAATATTTGACTTATCTCAAAACGGAGGAAGCAGTCACACGAAGTGCTGCAGTCACACGAAGTGCTGCTAGGATAATTGAATTATTCGTCGAATTACCCTTCCACACTATGGCGCCTGACCCTCCTTCTAATGAACTTAAATTAAGCTTAAAAGATGTACATGACCTTATCCCAGAGTTTGACGGAAACCCCGAAGGTCTTAAAAAGTTTGTTGCTTGTGGCGACTTGTTGTTCTCTTCCACAAAATCTGCAGCTGAAGTGACTATGTTCCTTAATTTCGTTAAGACTAGGCTCCAGGGCCCAGCTTTCGAACTAACGCAGTATAAAACTCTAGATACTTGGAAGGAATTGGTACAAGAATTAAAAAACAATTTCAAAGAAGAAAAATCTAGAGCCGCCCTTCAAAGTGAAATAGCCCAAGCCAAACAACTACACAGAGAAACTGTGAAAGAATATGGTGAAAGGCTTTCTAAATTATTGTGGACCCTTAACTCGGTCACTTATTCTGATATAGAAGATCCCAACGTGCGCGACTTCATTATCAATGAAAATCGTAAACTAGTGATAACTTCTTTTGAAGATGGTCTAAGGAACCACAGCTTGAAGTTATTGGGAAAAACGTTTGGTGGTGAGGACCTAAGGCAAGTAATAGTCTATGCAATAGAGCAAGCCCCTAGACTAGAAATTCATGCGGTACCTCTCAATAACAGCACTAGACCTCCTCCAAAACAAAGAGTGTTTTGTCGAGAATGTGGACGTGAAGGCCACACGGAACAGACATGTTACCGAAACACTCCCTTGCCCAATTTCTCGCCCAGAGAAATTAAGAAGGAAGTACAACACATTATTTGTGCTTATTGCAAGAAACCAAACCACACTCTTGAGGAATGTCGACAACGTAGATCCCGAAATAATCAATCACATTCTAGCAATTACCAGGGAAACGAACGTTACAGAAACCCCAGTGCACAACGTGGTTATCCAAATACAACGCATACAAATATTTCAACC
Source organism: Dioctria rufipes (assembly GCA_963924295.1). Taxonomy (NCBI): domain Eukaryota; kingdom Metazoa; phylum Arthropoda; class Insecta; order Diptera; family Asilidae; genus Dioctria; species Dioctria rufipes. The sequence goes on along the minus strand of OZ002742.1, from coordinate 173,264,896 downwards.
AATCATGGGAACAATAAAAATAACCACAATGTACATTACTTTCCACATAGTGGTAGAACAAAATCGGTTGAAAGTACTCCACGACTCGTTGAGACGGGAAACGAGAGCTCTCGGGAGGATACCCTCGGCAACCCATCCCGAATCATCTTCAAAGCCGACGTCCACAATCCTTAAACGAATACAATAAATACGCACCCCTTGTCATAAGCGTATCACTAGACATAAGCAAGCATGGAACAACAATATGTATACCTTTTACCCCCTCACGAAAACCATACTCCGTATTTTTAATCGACACGGGCGCGGATATCAGCTTAATTAGATATGAAACTAAACTCAAACAAAATATTACTCCTAAGGAGAAATGTACAATTACTACGATCACTGGAGAATCCGTAGTAACTAAAGGCAAAATCTCTGGAACTCTAGAACTCTCAAGGAAAATCTCTTTGCGTCACACTTTCCACATACTACCTAAAACATCAAACTTTATCCTGGATGGAATTCTGGGAAACGACTTTTTCAAAACCTACGGCTGTACAATAGACTACTGTAGAAATGAACTTATTATTAGACCTGACTTCGTACCAAAAAGCCTGACAAAAGGGCACTCCGTAATTGTCAATGGGGAAAACCTTCCTTCTAAGTTTTCGAATCCCAAATTGCAATCTGTCGAAGCTGGTCATAAAACGGCAATTAAAGCGAAGGAGCCTCAATCGAGGAGCAGATATCCAGAAACAAGTGGCAAAATTCTTAAGCCAGAAACTTTTACGTCTAATGTCCCAACAGTGAGGCCTAATAGAGACCAAACATCGTTAGAGGATGAGCGTATCTGTAGGAGGGGAAACTCAGTTAAAGGAGAAAACAGAATCTGCCCAGCTGACATGGAAACTGAAAGCATAACTGTCCGCTCTAGAAGCGAGCAGGTCATCGAAATACCCTGCGACAGCCTCAAGGATTCTGTCATATCAAAGAAAAGGATCCAATCGGGTGTCGATCTTGGTTCAGCTGTAGTTAGACCTATTCATAAAAAGGTCAAAGCATTAATTTTAAATTCCAACGATCATGACATCGAAATAAAGCCCCACGAATTAAAAGTAGAACTAGAGGAGTTCAATAATTTTGATATAGCAAAAGCTAACATAGAAGGCAATATAGTCAAAGATCGCTTACAACGACTGGCTAACTCTCTGAACCTCGAGCACTGTACCTTCGAAGAAAAAAATTCGATATTAGGAATATGTAGACAGTATAGCGAATTATTCCATCTTGAAGGCGACCATCTAACCTTCACTGACGCCATTACCCATAAAATATTAACAGAGCCGGGTAAACCGCCTTTGTACAAGAAACCGTATCGACTTCCAGAGTCACATCGAAAGGAAATACACCGGCAGGTAGACGAAATGTTGCAGGATAACATAATTAGAACGAGTTTCAGTTCCTGGAATTCTCCACTCCTTCTTGTTCCTAAGAGAGCTGACAGCTCCGGTTGTAAGAAATGGAGAGTTGTGGTGGATTTCCGTGGCTTAAACGACGTTACTATAGGTGATGCATACCCACTTCCCAATATAACGGATATATTGGACCAGTTGGGTAAAAGCAAATACTTTAGCACTCTGGACCTCGCTAGTGGATTTCACCAGATTTTGGTTGATAACGAGGATAAACAGAAAACGGCGTTCAGTACTCCATTTGGGCATTACGAGTATAATCGAATGCCATTTGGATTGAAAAACGCACCGGCAACCTTTCAGCGTCTAATGAACAATGTGCTGATAGGACTGCAGGGCATACAGTGTTTCGTCTACGTCGACGACATAGTAATCTACGGATACGATCTACGCGATCACAACACAAGGTTGATAAACGTGCTAAACCGCCTAAAGGAATATAACTTAAAGTTACAGCCAGAAAAATGCCATTTCGTGAAAAAAGAGTTAATATACCTAGGGCATGTCATATCGAAAATGGGAATCCAACCGGATCCAAAAAAAATACAAGTGGTGAAAACATACCCGGAACCAAAAAAAAAACAAAAGACGTCAAATTCTTCCTGGGATTTGCGGGCTATTACCGTCGGTTTATACCCGACTTCGCCAAAATGACGAAACCACTGACGAGACTCTTAAAAAAGGACGTCGAGTTTCGCTGGGATGCGTTTTGTGATGAAGCTTTCAAGGCTCTCAAAAAAAGGCTCATCACCTCTCCAGTACTTGCATACCCAGACTTTGGCGAAGAATTCCTTGTAACCACCGACGCTAGCGACGTTGCATTGGGAGCCGTCTTATCCCAAGGAGAAATAGGTAAGGACAAGCCTATATGCTTCGCAAGCAGAACCTTGAATGCGGCTGAAACTAGATACACGACGACGGAAAAGGAATTGCTCGCCATAATAATTGCAGTAAAGCAGTTCCGTCCGTACATATATGGGCGACGATTTACGATACTAACTGACCACAGGCCTCTACAATGGCTCATGAACTTAAAAGAGCCAACATCACGATTGGCTCGTTGGAGAATTCTTCTGGAGGAACATGATTATAAAATTGTTTACAAACCTGGGAAGTCTAATTCAAACGCCGATGCTCTAAGCCGCATAAAAAATGAGGAAAACGAAAGTGACTCAGCAAAAACCTTAGGAAACGTTAGAGTAACTACCAGATCACAAAAGGAACGATCAAAAACCTTAAAAGAAAGACCTTTACAGAAAAATGAAAAGCCTTACAGCAAGAAAGAGCCTAACGACGTACAATTTTATTTACAGGAAAGCAGTGATTCAATTTTTCGGGATAAATCCATTAATAATAAAATCATTATATTACCTTTTCTCAAAACGCACGAAGAAGCTGTCTTAAATAAACTTATTAAAGCCTTTCGTAAGCCCGCTATGTGGGAGCTAAAGCCTTTTAAAGACAACTCTGATACATTTATTGTGGCTACGGCCGCCATTCCCGCACGATCTAACCGAGATCAAGATAACATTACAATTCTCTTCCAGAAACTTTATAACTTCTGCATAAACCAGAGGATTGATAGAGTTGGACTAACTGTTCCGACAGTCGATCGCAATACGCTTGGGGTAATAAGATCGACAATAAAAGAAATTTTCAAAACTTCACGTATTAAACTGTATATATATATGGACACTAAAGTATATATCGACGATAAAGACCGCATACCAGAATTATTGCTCGAGTACCACAACTCTCCACTAGGAGGACACCAGGGGATATCTCGCACCCTAAAGCGTCTCAAAACCAAATACTATTGGCCAACGATGGTAAGAGACGTAAGAAATTTCGTTCGGAAGTGTCAGTCTTGCCAGAAAAACAAGCTTCAGAGAAACCCGCCTATACCGATGAAAATAACATCGACCAGTTCAAGACCGTTTGAACGGATAGCACTGGATATAGTGGGTCCCCTGCCCGTCAGTTAACTTAGGAGACAAAGTGCTTATTAGAAATCATACAAGAAAAAACAAGTTTTCTTCACTCTGGAATGGATCCTTTGAGATCACCCAGGTCCTATCAACAGAAAATTCTAAAATAAAGGTCGGAAAAAGAGATAAGATTGTACACAATAATGATTTAAAATTATTCATTGAATAATAACAAGCCTGGGAGAGCGGTGTCAATAACATTTTACAAGTAAATAACTTTTCTCTTATCTAACCGCTTTATGTGTCAACCTGCATAAACCAAAACGCTAACCAATTTCAGTCACCCACACGCTTATATTCCCATTTGCAATAAAAAAAAATACATATCTCTTATACATGCATACTACGTTCCCGTAAGACTAACAACATCACTTCCTTTCAGATTTTATACGTCGGGACGTTGCTCCTGAACGTTATCTCCGCATATGGGAGCGAGCTTGTTATCACTCCTATTAAACAGAATCCTGGAATTTACTTCGAGGAATTGGGGAAAGTAGAACTCTATTCCAACGAATGGAAAGTTCTGGTATATTACGACCTCAAGAGTCTGGCTCAAGCTTTACGTTACATGAGCAGATACGTAGATCAAGTAAATGACTTCTGCAAACTTCTCACAGATGAACCAAACCTCGCCATAATCTGTAGTGGAAATGTGTCTGAAATGAATCACCTCATGAGTGACATCACACAAAAGTATAGCTTACTTAAGAGCAAAGATAGGCAAAAACGCGGCCTATTTGACGCAATCGGGATTATTAGTAAAACCTTGTTCGGAACACTTAACGAAGAGGATGCTAAGTTTTATGACAAGCAAATTGACAAGTTAAATTACAACGAGAGTCACTTGCTTTCATTAATAAAAAATCAAACTTTTATACTAGAAACCACAGTAAATGTGTTCAACAAATCGCAGGCCTTAATTAACGATCAACTCTCAGCTCTAAATGCCAGACTCACCAAGGTAAAAATGATGATGAATCAACTAATAAACGCGACCCACGACAATCGCATTATTGCAGAAATGGAGTCGCTAACATCTCTAACTACATTGATCATTATCAGGTACCAAAACATAGTCAACACAATAGTTGACCTAGTTACCGATGTTCGACACGGTAAGCCACATCCAACCATAGTAACACCTGAACAATTAGAGTCAATTCCATCTACGATACGAAAGGAAATCCCCAGCGATACTCGTTCTAATATTATGCGTGGACGTTCAATCCATTTTGCTCTACCATCATTATTTCGAGGTGTTACAAACGGAATGGTAAACTTAGTATACCCTATAGATTTCAAAAGGGCCATGAATGCGACTATAAGAATCCGAAGATCCTGTACACGGATAACAATTGGAGGAGAAAAAAAAAACATTGAAGCGCTCTACATATACCTCAACAAACCACAGTCGATTAATTTCAAAATACATATATAATACATCAACACACAATATAAACATACACTTGACACATTAAAAATATATGGTCGCAGCAGCTGTTCCCCTACTAATCGCTTGAGTTAGTAGTACTGCGCGTAGGTCTTAAATGTTACAACGTTGTGTTTTAAATTAATTTCTTTATTTATTTGGTTATTTAATTGTTTATTTTAACATTAACTTTCGTGTTGTTCTAATTATGTTGATATAAAATCTTTCACGTTCTCTTAGCTTAAGTTTTAAAATAGTGACATAAGGAAATAAAGTCCTAGTTTTTGAATTTTTTTTACAAGGTAATAATTATGAGAAAGTTTTTGCAAGGTAGGCTGTAATGGATATACTGTATTTTTAGGCACTGAAGATGGTCTAAACAAAATACCGAAATATTGCCCAATAAATTAGAAGCTACAAAATTATGGTGTAGTTTTTATTGTTAATTCTACGAATAAAAAGGGTTACTAACCCCACATGATTTTCAAGTATACAGGGTGTTTCCCACTAGGAGGTCAGTAGAGCGGGAGGTGATAGTACTCACTTAGACGAACCAAAAGTTGTCAGGGTTATTAAGAAAAAAAGCTATTTTTTCACAAAACACCCTCTATCTTAAAAATTACAGGGTGCATGGTCACAGTTAGGAGCTCATTGTATGCAGAACTTCACAGCCCTTCCAACGACTGCTCAATGAGCCCCATATCCCTCTCTTATCATTAATTGTCTAAACTAAAAATTTCGGATTTTCTTACCTTTTTTTTTTAAATTTAACCTCTATTAATTTTGCAAAAAGGTCATAAACATAACTTTTTTTTTATAAAAACTGTATACTGTAGACTCTCCTCTTTAATCTGACCTATGGGGGCTGTGGGGCTCATTGAGTAGTCTTTGGAAGGGCCGTGGAGTTTAGCATACAATGAGCTCCTAACTGTGGGCATGCACCCTGTAATTTTTAATATACAGGGTGTTTTGTGAAAAACTAGCTTTTTTACTTAATCACCCTGTAACTCCTATGCCCCCCTCCCCCTGCTATACAATGGGAAACACCTTGTATAGAAAATAGAAAAAATTTACTGAATTGATTTGGAAGAGAACTGCACATCTGCAGGCAATTAAAAAAATTTGTAGAAAACCACAGTATTGGTGCATTATGCGTGACGGGACAATATGCAATTAAGTAGTAGTATCTAACTAACACAATAAAATACTGGAGTACGTCAGAGTAACTCCATTAAATGAGCTAAAATATGGGTAATATCATTAGTTCCACGGCGAAAGAAACTGATACTTACACTTAACTTCTTAAAACTACTATTGTGTCATATAACCACTAGTCCCTTTCCAACTGACGCCATTCAATTAGATTAGAGAACATTCCCTTTTAACTTAATGGTATCAAAGCCATTCTCCATTACATATTTCTTAATTATCTTATCATATGTTATCACTGTTAACTAGGCACACATTAATATTTAAAATATCACTCACACGAAACAACTCACCTTTTGAAAATTTTCTAGCATATGTCCCAACATAATATGTATGTATGTATACTTATGTAATAAAGTTCCATATAATCAATCCACCACATAACTTCTAAGTATAGAATAGACACTCCCTTAGTTTATAATAAATTATCCTTTAAAATAGAAAGTCCTTTCCGCTATATAGTGACATCTCAATCGCTGCAAAACATCTATGTAATCCTGCTTTGCTTCACCCACAGACCACAATGTGCCACCACTAAAACTTTTAATAGTTTTGCTTTGCCGGAAGATATCCTTCCTATCCTGGGTTATTTAGATTAATGGACGTGGAATGCCCCACGTGAGTGTTAAAACACGAAATGTTTTCGTGTTTTCGCTACACTTTATACTTATATACTTAATCCCATCATGGTTTTAGTTGTTATGCACAACGTCTCAAAATTTAACTCCTGACAACCAGATAACGCATATTATGGAGGATGCTGTTTCTTTTAGTGGATAATGCTTGAGTTCAGGTGATATTTCACCCGAAAAAAAAAATTTGATTATATGCTATGAAATTATGGTGTATATCAACGGTGGGCAAATGCGGCTGTTCGTTGAGTTAACCTTCATGTCCACGGCATGGGACAATTGTGCCATTTTCCATTTATGTGCATGATTTTAGCACTTTATAGCTTTTTTTTTTTTTAATATTCTATAACTTTTTAAAAGGCTCAAAAATGAAAACATTGAGCGAGTTTTACAGTTTTAGCTTTTATATCCATGGCATGGCACATTTGTTCCACCATCGGTAAAATTATATAGATTCTTATTTAGTAAACCAATATCACATAGCTGATTGATTACATAATATTTATATACATACATAAATGTGGTTGGCTCATAATTCACAAGAATTGCATTTGATGAAAACGTCGTTGTGTTCAAGGCAAATAGGTAATTTGCAAACGCAACATTCCTTTCTTGTCCTATGCTGCCGTTTGAAACTTCATGGACATATATATCATCTTCCAGTAAACTCCGAGCTGGTTGAACTCTCAGAAGTTTGTTGTATTGGGGGTATTTTTTCTAAAGGTCTTTCCAACAGATATTATATTCGTACTTTTGTAGAAAATTGCACAATAAACTTTGGAATGTATGACCGGGTATCTATAGATGGCATTGCTAGTTGTTTTCTGGATTATTTTTTGAATAAATTATTATAGCTGTTAAGCATCCTATATCGATTATGTTGTAAAAAATTGCAACAGGCCAGCGATTTTTTTTCCGTTGCGTTGAGAAATGCGATAGCATTTTATCCATCATATCGACCCCACCCTTGTTTTTATTATAATAATGTATAATCTCTGGCTTTTTCTTGGGGCCACATACGGCCGCCATATGGTGCATGGTAGATAATAAGATTAGATTTCTTACTTTCTTTGGAATATATAAACACATTGTAATCTTGTCCTCACTAAAAGCAAACAATGATGACAAAGGCTCATGACTTTTGTGACTTTGCATTACTAGAGGAATATAGCGTTTATTACGTTACAATATTGCCACGAGTGACATGTTTTCAACGACATTAGCCAATCTGCAAGCGGAACAGTTGTAAAAAAATTATCCATGAAAATGTTTCGACCAGAGTTCTTATATCTAATGCACAAGTCTCTTACAATCCTTTCACCTTGATTCGTTTCACGACCCTAAGCCGACTTTAGCAGACTGTCCGATGTAAAGTTGTCCTGAAAGGGGATCCAGTATTTAGTGGGTTTGGACGGCATGTATTGCGTGAATCTAGTTCTCCCTCTATACGGGCACAACTTTTCATCAACGGTGAGGCTTTGTTTTGGAGTATACTGCAAGTGGAGGTTACTGTTGATCAAAAGCCAAAGTTCTGAAATTGGTGCTGCTTTATCAGTTTCCAAACATTCATTCCTCGTTGACAGTTTATCAAAACGAAGGAATCTGGAAATCTCCCAGAATCTGTTGATTTGCATTGTTGCTCGATAGAGTGGAAAAGAATCTGATTTCCACCCTTATTTCAAATGCTTTGAACTGGAATGTCGAACGAGTGCCATTATTAGTATTCCTAAAAATCCTTCAAACTCCTCTTGAGTTAGTGGTTTCCACACTTTGGGTTTTCCAGGATTTTAAAAATTCCATTTCGAATATACACTATTTGCTTTTCGATTTGATTCTTTTATAATTATATTGCAAATTACATCATCGAAAAAACATTTCAATGTCTCACAAACAGAAAGAGTATGAGTCGATCTTGCTGGGGAAGCTCGTTGTCGTAGAATATTGTGAGACGCAATGTTTGACACATAGAAGAAGAATTGCGATGCCATATGGTGTTGTCTTTAGAGCAAAAGATATCTTTATCAGATTGTCCTTCACGACACATATCAATATCTTCGTAGTAATCATCGCTATCTGTATCGTTCTCATCTTCCATTTCTATTTGAAGATTTGTGTCCGTATGGACGTCATCAACATCTAATTCCTCTTCAACCCAAGTTTGATCATTTATAGGTTGTGGAATCCATTCGTCTTCAGAACCATTTTCTTCGTTGATATTGTTATGTGATAAATCTTGAGAGCTATCCTCTTCGCCTAATAATTTTTCTAAATAAGTTTTTTTGATTGCAAGACATCCTATGAATGAAAAAATTACAACATATTCCTATAAAGAACAAAATAAATGCATACATCCTAAACCCAACACGTGATATTCTTCTTCAGTAATATCACTTCTACCAAATTCTTATTCGTGAATAATAACCGACACTATTGTAAATTCAAAATTTTTCACAGAACTGTATCTCACTAATAAATTTTCAGAAAAGAGCTCAAGTTAGTAATCCTACATATACTATACATGGTGTTTCCTCCATGGTGGTCCATAGAGCATGAGGTGATAGTACTCACCTAAACAAACAAAAAATCGAATGGCAAGGGGGGGGGGGCATATCAACGGTTTAGGAGTTACAGGGTGATGAAAAAAAAGCTAGTTTTTCACAAATCACCCTATATCTGAAAAACTGCAGGGTGTATGGTCACAGTTAGGAGCTCATTGTATGCAGAACTCCATGGCCTTTCGAACGACTGCTCAATCAGCCCCATAGCCCCCTCAAGAATTATCGTTGTATAAACTCATAATTTCGGATTTTCTTACCTTTGTTTTTTTTAATTTAACTTCTATTGTTTTTGCAAAAAGGTCGTTAACATAACTTTTTTTTATAAAAACTGTAAACTAGGGACTCTCCTCTTTAATGTGAACTAGTACACCCTATGTGTTAACTGTAGCCGTTAAACAGTTATTAACTCATAACCTATTCAGGTCACACCGAAATTAGACGATATTTTGTAAAATGACGTGCTAAGGGAAAAATTATCGTTGAGACAAGGTTTGAAAATAGGTTTTAGAACAGCTTTAGAGCTAATAACTCGTAAAGGGCTTCAGATAGCACATTGAGTGTAATAGGTCATATTAAAGAGGATAGTCCCTAGTTTACAGTTTTTATAAAAAAAGTTATGTTAACGACCTTTTTGCAAAAATAACTTAGAAGTTAAATTTTAAAAAAATGTAAGAAAATCCGAAATTTTGAGTTTAGACAACGATAATTCTTGAGGGGATAGGGCTATGTGGCTGATTGAGCAGTCGTTCGAAAGGCCATGGAGTTCTGCATACAATGAGCTCCTAACTGTGACCATGCACCCTGTAGTTTTTAAGATACAGGGTGATTTGTGAAAAACTAGCTTTTTTTCTTAATCACCCTGTAACTCGGAAACTGTTGATATGCCTTCCCCCCCCCCCCCTGCCATACGATTTTTTGTTTGTTTAGGTGAGTACTATCACCTCCTGCTCTATGGACCACCATGGAGGAAACACCCGTATATGTAATTAACTGTTGTTAGTTTTCAGAAAACCTTTTGAATTGACTTGAAAAGACGCTATGTCATAATAATCCTGCATAGAACAAACATAAGCAACAATTATTCTCAAAAATTCTTGGAAATGCGTGAATAACCACAAAGTTGCACAAGTGTTCCATGCCGTGGGAATTCGCAGAATTTTTTTGTCGTGGACATGAAGGTTAAGTGCGGAAAAATAAAAACCATGTTTTTTTTTTACTTTTTCAGAACTTTTTCGCACTGAATATTATTAAATAAACTAATGTCGAATTCTTTTCAACGATCACCGGTGCAGTGGCGCTTGCATATCGTTGTTTTTGTAGTGCCCATAGCCCATCGGCTCTACTCCACTGGTGTAGCACTGTTTCAAAAGAATTCGACATAAGAACAGTAGAAGTCCTTTAATTCGGAAATCTTTTTTATATGGAAATTCTAATTAATTATATTTCTACATGCAAAACGGGGCATACAATTTCTGTTCCATGGTTTGGAAAATTCTCACACAATTCTCAGAATTCTTTCTGTCCATTCTTTTTTGATTGCTTTCGTTCCTATAAATTTCGCGTTGTCATGACTTTTAGAAATGAGAAATAACGGTCAATATCGAAGGTTTTGTGTGTAGCTGTAAACATACATCGTATGCTTTCCTATGCTTTAATGCAACTGCTGCATTGTTGGTCTTTTTCAATGAAATCGTATTTGTAAACTGTGAATTTGTTGTTCGTGCTTTTTAGCAGTTTTTTTCTACGCAACATTGTGGATGGCCGTATATTTCAGTGAAAATTATCTTATTGGCTGCGCGTCCAATTTGATGTCATCCAAAACATCTGGTAAGTTGACTTTTTTATTAAGCAATTTAAACTTGTTTACGATATGTGAAATATTTCTGCGGCGTAAATTTATTTATATATTTTGTTTCAATTTCAGAATTTGGAAATAAATTTACTAACAACATTTGTTAAACGTCAGAAAAAAAAAACAAAAAACGAAAATACGGACAAGAAAATAGAACATTTCAAAATGAAAGGGTAGAAAATTTTTCCTTTTTTGATGATAACAATGGAAAGTCGTTGTATCTAATTTGTACAGTTACCATTTCCAACTATACAAAGTAAGCAATTTACATTGATATTACGATGTAAGTTATCCCCAATTTTCAACGCAATGTCCACTTAATTCAAAACTGTGAACAGATAATTTCAAGTCATTGCAATCAGGGTTTCATAAGCAACAAGGACTCTTGTCTCCTTTTAGTCGCGAAGATGACAGAGCCCAACGAAGCTAGTTTTTTAATAGTTTGGAATATTGCTCGTACCAAACGTCTATATGGAGAAGGAGAATTTAATTAAAAAAACTAGGAAGAAGTGGTTTAAGTTCTGGATCCAAATAATATAAAACAAGCCATAAAACTGAGCGTAGTATTGGAGAAATACATAAGTATAAATGATGAACATAGTTTGATGTATGATTTGAAAAATTGTATAGCATTCAGTTTAGCTCTCAAAGGGTCTACAGACTTTCAGGATGTTCCACAATTGGCCGTTTTTGTTCGCTATGTATCTGCAGACGTAAATGTGAAGTAGGAAATGTTGGACCTAGTAGTTCTAAACGAAACAATTCGAGGTGTCGATGTCAGAAATGCCCTTCAAGAAGTAATGACCAAGTTTGAATTGCCGTGTGATAAATTTATAAGTGTAGTGACTGACGAAGCGCCTGTAATGATAGGGAAAAACCAAGGTCTTATTGGCCTTTTAATTAATAGTCCAGAAATCCCCGTTTTTTAACCCTCCACTGCATAGTTCATCGCGAACATCTCATAGGGAAGTACTTAATATAAGAAAATGAGTGGAAGATTGTTGTTCAAGTTGTGAATACAATTAGAAGAAATTCCAAAACACATCGCCAATTTGAGAACTTTTTGGAAGGAATACAAGTAAATGACAAAACAGGAGAATCGCCCAGTGATCTGTCTCCTAAATCCTATTATAATATTTACAAAATAAAAAGAAAAAACATACCCAGAATAAGAAAATGAAACTTGGCTTTCTGGCTTAATGTTTCTTAAAGATATTATGGAACATTTGCAAACACTTAATTTAGCTTTACAAGGAAATGAAAAAATTACTATTGATTTATCACAAACTGAATTTAGTTTTAAAGCTAAACTTCGCCTTTTTATGTAGGATCTTAGTTATTTAATCATGTTTCGCGAGTAAAAGCAGATATAACTAACTATCATAGAAGAAAAGTTAGACGAACACAAAGAAAAATTGGAAGAATTGCCGTAGGTTTGAAGATCTGAAGAATATTAAATCTGTATTTACATACATTGTGAACCCATTTGTTTTTTTTTGCTTTTTTTTAAGACAGGGTTACAGGAGACCCTATCCCAAGCACGGAATCCATTGTGGCCCATTGTGCTGTCCTGCTGGAAGCCCATTCACCAAAACCTTCCTGTCCTCTTAATGAAGCGCATGAGCTCTTTGTGAGGAAAATGTTTCAGTTCATCCACAGACAGAAAGGTAGACCCTAGGATATCCAGTCCGTGATATTAGTGAAGATGGACTTTAAATTTTTGAAATAATACTTGCTGAAAAAGCAGCTCGGAATTAGAGTTATTAAAGATAAAAGAGGATCAGGCATTGCAAATTCAGCACAAAATTACTTCTTTTATTGAATTTTGGAAACTGGTGACAGAATCCAAATATCCTCACTTAAACAAAGCTGCTTGCCGTCTAATTTCAATTTTTGTTGCTGTGAATTGTTATACTCCAGAATGAAGTTCGTAAAGTCGAAATATCGTTCACAGTTGACAAATCAGCATCTCAAAGAATTTCTGCGAACAGCCTCCACAAATTACACGCCAAATTTGAAAGGTGTGACCAAAGCACTTCATTGGATGTTATAATTTTTATTAATACATTTTTTATATAATATTTTTATTATTAAACTTTTGAAATAACTACTTTGTATTCTATCTCCCAATTATATTTTTTATGTATGAATACTTTACATAGCACTTAACATTTGTGTAGAATACGCCATTTTAAATAAAATAACATTTGAATTTGTGTACTTGAATATTCTGATGCGGGTCTTTATTATTTATGAAAAACCGGAATGCGATTCTCATTGACCTCATGCGTGCCCACCATTGTAGTCCTTAAATGAACATACATGGAATTTTGCTGTAAATGAGGGGGGGGGGGTGTTAGTAATGTTAGTAATCACTGTAATGTGGGCACCCTCGATTTTTGTTTTCTTTTTAAACCACAATTTTTAAGTTTTTCGGGGCAAGTTGATACAGCTGGATTGATTTCATGAAACATTTTCTAGTAACAACCATGGCTGAAAATATGTATACCGTCAACATAGGGCATCAATTGTGAACCCCTTAAATTATCTGCAATTTTGTCACAACAAAATTTCGCAAGGACCTAGTACAGGGTGGGCCAAAAGTCACCATGGGGTTTAAAAATTTAATAACTTTTTCGTTTATATATTTTTTTTATTTTTTATTTTTTAGATTATATAAATAACATCTGGAGAATAAATAATGGAGAGATTCACAACTGAACAAAGAACCAGAATAATAGAATTTTATTACTTAAATCAGCGATCAATTATTTTAACGCAAAGAGCATATCGTCGCCATTTTAACGTCAGAATTTCGCCCTCTGAAGCCATGATTCGTTGCTTAGTTGATCGTCACCACCAACATGGCACCGTCAGTGATTTGCCTCGAACCGGTAGACCGCGTATAATTCACACTGCGGAAAATATTGAACATGTAGAGCAAAGTGTTAACGAAACACCAGAAACATCTACCAGAAGGCGTTCTGCTCGGCTAGGCATGTCTCGTACGTCACTACGGCGCATTTTAAAAAAAGATTTACTGTTATTCCCATATAAGGTGCAATTGGTGCAAGAATTGAAACCCGCAGATCATCGGCAACGTCTAAATATTGCAGTAAAATTTCAACAGTTGGCCAGAAATGAAATCAACTTTATTGAAAATCTGATTATGAGTGATGAAGCTCATTTTCATCTGAATGGCTTTGTTAATAAGCAGAATTGTAGGTTCTGGGGTTCTGAAAATCCAAGAGCCATTCATCAACGCCAATTGCACCCCATTAGGTGTACAGTATGGTGTGGCATTACATCTGAAAATATCATTGGGCCTTACTTCTTCGAAAATGAAGATGGAAGTGCTGTAACCGTAAATGGAGAGCGGTATCGGTTTATGATAGAAAATTTTTTACGTCCTGCTCTTGAAAACAGACCTGAGATGTGGTTTCAGCAGGATGGAGCCACTGCCCACACTGCCCGAGACACAATGGCACTTTTAAGGCAAATTTTTGGACAGCGAATAATTTCAAGAAATTCGGAAATTAATTGGCCAGCGCGTTCGCCAGATTTGTCAGCACCCGACTATTTTCTTTGGGGTTATTTGAAGGAGCGAGTATATGTGAACAAGCCCGAGACAATCCTTGAACTCAAGGCCAACATTGTTGCAGAAATTCGAGCGCTACAGCCACAAATGTTGAAAGATGTTATGGAAAATGCTCTAAAAAGAGCCCATCATTGCGAAGCTAATAACGGCGGTCATTTAAGTGACATTATTTTCCATACTTAGCGTAAAAAAATTTCCATTTTGTATATTTTATAATCTAAAAAAAAAAAAAATAAAAAAAATATATAAACGAAAAAGTTATTAAATTTTTAAACCCCATGGTGACTTTTGGCCCACCCTGTATAAACATTACATATATTTTCTTTTAGCAGTAATGCAAGGGGGGATATCGCGGAGATCAAAAATATTTAAGTGATTAGTGGTTGGCTGTAAGAGGAGGGAGTGTAAATGCGTTCTTTTGCGGTCCTGGTCTAGTTTATCGACAAATTTCTGGCATTATTTATCTAAAAAAATATATATATATTAGCACCGAGTGTTCAGGCGTTTTAGGATAATTCATAAAATAGCAAGGACACAACTTTGAGTCCTCCTACGTCCTCACTAACGGATTTCACTCCAGCAAAACGTTCTCTAGAAAGTTGTTGTTCCTCTCTATACCTAATTTCACCACCTACATTACTTCAGAGTTGATGCAGATCACCCTGTGTATCTGATGTACATTTAAATTTAGAAAACGTGATGTATATTTTTCTAAATTCCGCAATACCAAAAATAACCGATTAATAAGGAAGAAGTGCCACCGCGTATGACCGAGAATTGGTCAAACATATGTCCATCAATGGTAGTACCATAATAACTCTTAGTTGAATCTTGTGCTTGAATTGGGAGCACTAGAGCACTTTTGGCCACCTTTGACTCTTGCTGCACGCCATGATTGAACTCTTAAGTTTTTACTACCTTTATTGAGGACTTGAAGTATGGAAAAATTACCAAATTTAATCTGAAGTAACATTTCTATTATAAATTAATAAAGTTAATATTAGTTGATTTTTTCTTACAATAAATAGCTGCAGAATTGAGTTGTGTAGTTGGCTACATAGTACGCACTAGAGAAAAGTGAGCATCCAGCTAGAGCTCTAGCTAAGCACCAGAATCACATTTTGTTCAAACCCATAAACTAACTACTATAATATCCGACCGCATATGGTACTGACAGTTGTTGGTTTATCGACTTTCCAAAAGTGAACTAAAATCTGCCATTGATGAGCCATGGGTATTCTAAGCACAACAACAAAATTTTCGGTCACGTGCGCGTCGATACTTAAATATGGGTGGGTGAGACCAAATATCACTACCAATAAGTAGCCGACTTACAAGATATGGATAGGGAAAAATAAAACATGGAACGTCTTTACATCAGTCGGTTATTTTAGTTGGTTCAGTCCATCTTTTTAGTAGGTTGTGCACAGTGTCCTGTACGAATTCATTACCTGTATTCTTATACCGGCAGAATTTGTAGGACATAATTCAAACCACTCCAATATTTCAAACCTCTTTCCTCGTAGTCCATATTTAATTTAATGCAGAATGTTAAAGCTTGCATCAACACTCAATTAAAATCTTTAATGGAGAATTAAATTTGTATTTTGAGGATGCATTCTCCCCATTTCAAGCTTATACTGAAACTTTACTAGGCAATGAAGTGGCACTTTAGGATTGCAACTTTCTTAAACTTTCCCATCTAAGTGGTCAATGAACTTCCTTCATTTCCTATTGAAATTTATTAGCCAGACAAACTCCTGCTATACGACAGCTCTTTAATTAATGTCTTATCATCTTGATACAGTTGTATCAGTAGAGTAGACGGTATATTTGCAAGTGGAACTTATTATATGAGAATAAATTTCGACATTGATGTTAACGATTTTATCCAAAGTTGATTTTTTTCTGGTATCAGGCAAATATTAGATAAAAGATTACTTACAGCAAGAACACCTGTTTTTTTTTCTCTTGATGCGACCTTATGGTGCTTATGGTTTGGAGTTTGTTTTTATTGAGCTATAAACTGACAAACGAAGCCTTGCAATCGGTATAAATAAAATAAAATAATGCTTATTGGTATGAGATAACGATACCTAAGTATTCGGAACACCTCTCTTGAGCATCAGGATGTCATCGAATAATATTAATATATACCGAAACAGATAGTGAGCATAGAGGAAGGGATCAATAGACACCTCAAAAATTGTTGGGTTTATAGCCCGATCATCTGTACTTTTAATTTTGCGCAGTGCTATCTAGTTGTTAGTAACAATGTAATAATGTGTCCAAATAGGCAAAAATCAAAAAAAAAAATTTCAGTTACTTGAGACTTCCATTTGCAGCTTGTTTTCGCTTAAAAACTTCTCAGCTGGATCAAAGCACAGTTTGACATGTCAATAATCGCTTTATGACTGTCGAGGATACTTTAAAACTTCTATCAAGTATTCCTTTTTTTTTTAAAGGCAAGGAACGGGATATCCCAGTCATGGCGGCCAAGGCGGCCCTCCCACCAAAACTTTTCTATCCTCTTAATGAAGCGCATTAGGTAAAATTTTCAACTCATCCACATATAGAAGAGCAGACCTAGACTGTTCCCGCCAAAAGCCGGGCAAGCAGACAGAAAGTGTTCGGTTGTCTCAGGCTCTCCTTTCAAGTAGGACAGATAGTCATGACTGTCAACAACCCCCATCCTTGTTAGATGTACCTGCGGCCAGTGATGATGCCAATTACAGTTCATTGTTTTCTTCCTAATCCCAAGAGAAAATCAGACAAATTCCTATTAGGTCCATCAAGAAAACGTTTTGCGCATGCGCAAGTACTCAGGTTCGCCCATTGCTGCTTGTGTTTCATGCAAACATCCGCTTGGATGGGAGACCTGATCACCGAGGCCGCAACGCAGACTCAGGCCCAAGGAAGGGAGGCCCGATACTAGACCTGGCTAAAAGGTCAGCTCACCCCAGTAACATACGCGTTATCCGGCAGCCACTCAGAGCCATCAAGGCTGCCTGACTATCCGAGATGATAGTAATGTCCGTTCCTTCTATTTCCATTTCAAGGGCTATCTTTACTGGCATTGCGATAGAGAAACTTCAGCCTGGAAGACAGTGGTGTGCCTTTGCGTTCCAAGTCGGTACTCCAACCCAGTATCAGATTCAAGAAAGTAAACACCCGCAACGGCTCCCTCATTAGTTGGTGAAAATTTTTAGAGCGGACCGGGCAAAAGCTCAATAAGGCACTTCACTCAGCCCAGAGAAGAGACGCTTAAAACGAAGCTATGGTAACATAGCATCAAGTGGCATGCAGGTCACATGTGTATCATAAACGCAGACTAATAGAAAATCACCCTTATGTGCTTGATAATAGCTCGTAACACCTCATCCTCCAAATTTTCCCAGGTATGAGAAACTAAGTCCATAAAGTACTATTTTTCCATGGTAGGTCAAATATGAATCCCTCACTTCAAAAGCGAGAGCACACAAATTAGACCAAAGGATCTGAAATTGTATGCAGAAGCATTTTTTTCGAAAATCGAGCTTAGTACATAAGACCAAATCATTTTGCTTATATACTTCATGTCCGATTCAGAAATGGTTTCACTTTCGAAGATTCAAATTAAAGTGTTAAAAATGTTTAGTAAAATAAATTTATTAACTTGAATGTCGTAAGAGGTATGGTATAACATGAAGCATGCTTTACACAAAGGAATATTCTATTCCTGAAACTTGTCTTAGTTCTCTATTGATGCTTCGCTTCTGTACAATGAACCCATCTTCTTTTGTTGTCCCTTGCACCGGAAAATGAAAAGCTATTCCAAAAAGAATTTTCTTTTCTTCGGAAGTGGACCTCTTTTTTATTGTACTAAATTGTCATTGTATGTATATAATCCATGCGTTGGCTACAGACATATTGAGGCATGTATAAAGTACAATCCGTACAAGTACCTATTTCAGGTAAATTAATAGTTTCAGGGACTTTTATTGAATCACCTCAAATTCAAGAATTTGATATATCGAAACGAAACATTGAACCTTCATCGTCAAGATCACCCATGCCGTACACCTCATCACCGAAAAATAATGTTCTACAAATCAATCAATTATATTCAAATATGCAGGCAACTCTACAAAAATCAGATACCAATAGAAACTTTACTGATTCTCAGAATAAGGACTATAAAACATCAATATCAGAATACCAAATTCCTACGTCATCCTATCCAAAGAAAAAATATTCTACGCTTTTATGAAGGCTTTATTTTAGCCAGAAGCTCCCAAAAATAAAGTAGATCAAGCGAAAACAAAGGTAAAACTAACTCCTACTGTTGCAGTTTCCGATGAATTCATTGAATACCAAAGGAGAAAAAAAGCTGAGAGAGAAGAAAATTGCAGCAAATAAATTCCAACAATTCTAAAAAAATTCCTGAAACAGATGTAGTAAACAAAATCATTATTGTCGACTACGTTGTTGTTGAATACGAAAAGGAGTTCTTTCCAGGAGTAGTTCTGGATCTAAAACAGATGAGTATCAAATAAAAACGATGACTATGAGTGAACCGTACTGGAAGTGGCCGGATCGCCATGACATTTTGTGGTATATTCACAATGACGTCCAGAAAATTAATCCCCCTATAATAATTAAAAAAATTAGTTTGGACAATATACTAGGGGGTTTCAGGCTTTGTTGTATTTCAGGGTGTATCATTAGAAGAAGTGTAAATTGCTTGTTTCTAGGGAAATGTAGAAACAAGCAAAAATTTACACTTTCTACTATATGATACACCCTGATATACAACAAAGTGTGAATAGGTTTATTCTTTATACAAATAAAGACGGAAAATGTCATATGTATTTCTATGTGTTCCTGTAGTTATAAACATTTATTTTTATTTCTTTACTTTTTTTTTTATATATGCCTATGCTTTGTTATTTTTTGTTTTTTTAGGAGAAAACCTATTACTTTTATATATACAAACAAAATAAATGTTTTACGAGAGATAATGAATAGTTTCAATTTATAAGGGTAATATGTACAATCAAAAACAGTAATAGGTACACCCAATTTTTTGTAGGTCGGTAATTGGTACACTAAAATCGTAATTCCTCATATCAATAAAAAATACTATAACTTATAAAATGATGAATTTTTGTTTCAAAGTGAACATCAACAAGGTTGTGAAAATTTTATAAACCGGTTTTTCTAATGAGTTTCTTAGCACATACGATACTATAGATCCTTAAAGTGAAAATTGCCCTTAAACTCGCGGTAATAGGTACGTTTACCTTAGTAGGACTCTATGTAATATTTCTATGGAAACCATCATTTTAGTTATTCATATCGTACAATATATCAGTTAGCTACAAACATATGTATAGCCTGCAACATTACTATTCTTGTAGAAGTTTTTATGCGGTATTGCCTTATATGTATATTCAACTAATACCGATGCGTGCTATACACAAATATTACATAATTCTTAGGTATATATCTCAGTAAGTAATGTTTCATTATTTGCGTTCATATTTAATATAGGGTGCTAGGTATTAAATATAATTATTAAATTAACAATACTTTTTATAGCGAGTAATGCTAATCATATAAATTAACCCATATGCGTTGCGCTAGTTCCAATTTGTTTGGTTTCTGGAGCAATAGATGTAAATATGTTTTCACTTCCCATATTTTTTTTATTATTCCAATGTCGGTGATATATATCTGGGAGCCCAATAATATCAACAAGAAAAAAAGCTAGAATTGGTCTAAAACCAATTCTTATGATACCCTAGATGAATGCCCTTATGAAATTTCGCATTGTCACCCTTCTGTGCAAGTTTGATTTTTGAAGTGGTTTTTCGCATATATTTCTAGAACGGTTCGTCTGACAGAAAAAATGATTATAACGAATTTTATAGAATTTCGTGTTCTGAAGAAGTGTTTAGTACAATAAAAATTTCTTGGACTTATCATTTTCGCAGTATTTGTAAAAAACCTAAATTTTTATATGGTAACAATAAGAAGGAGTTGCCCGATTTAGTCCATTTTTGACATTTTATTTGCTAATGTAGTAAAAACCTCATGTACCAAATTGCAACTTTCTATATTGATGCATTCTCAGGCAGTGTCCAAATATATAGTGGAAAACGAAAGTTTTGTATGGCAACCCCACGAAGGAATTGCCCGATTTGTCTCATTTTCGAACTTAATTTTACTTTTTCTTTTAAAGTCCGTGTACAAAATTTCAGCTCTCTAAGTATACGCGTTCTCGAGTTATCGTGCGCACAGACGGACGGACGGACATGTCAAAATCAAAATACTTTTAATATTATGTGCGGATGTCCAATCGATTTTGCTCTACCATCATTATTTCGAGGTGTTACAAACGGAATGACAAACTTAGTATACCCTATCTCATTGTTTTCTATTTAATTTATTCTTCTTTTTTTCATGCTTTTTAGTACTGTATTTTCTTCTTTTATTTTGAATTGATAGATACTTATATACCTTCCTTTTGTTAATTTGTACAATTTATTAGTCTGCTTTTACTTTTTTTATTTTTGCTATAATGCTATAGTTTAAATCTTAATAATAAATTTTTTTTTTCTGATTAGTAACTTAGAGCATGTACTCCTAAAAGATCTATTCTTAATGTACATTGTCTTGAACAAATAAATAATAATAATAGAGATCACATCTAGGGTATAAAAATGGTTCGCCGTACTTAAACTCTTTCAGTGTAGTAGACTCAATGGCAGAAAGAAAATAGTATAGACAGTCCAACAAGTCAATCGTAGTAGATTTGTCCTCAATGAAAATTTGTTGCAATTACCCCAATAAGGGTTTTAAATTCGTAGCGTTAGAATATAGGTTATTAATACGTCAACTTTTTGATAAACTCATTATATAATCAGCATCGCTCCTAGTCCTATAGTCACAAAATCACATCCAAGTCTTACTTTTTACAGACTTTTAATGATACATTGTTAAGGATACAGACAGTTATACAAATCAGTATGAATTAAACAAACAAAAAATATAGAGATAATTGTAAAAACAAAGTTAACATTCAACAGTCTTTTGAATGGCTCACGTAACAAGTCCGAAATTAGACGTCAGGTTTTGAAATATCAGCAGAAGGAACTGTAACTAGACCAAAACAAAAGGAAATATGAAGAGTGGGATGATGTCCGAATTTTAGAACTAGTGAAGTCAAATATATTCTGAAAACATATGCTACTATAGTCCGACCAGTGGCTGATCCAGGTGGGTCCTGGGGATCACCCCCCCCCCCCCCCCCACCTAAAAAATTAAAGTACAAAATATTTAATTAATTGAGTTATTTGAAAAAATCAACTTTTTTTTATTTATATAATTCAACTTCAAAAAATTATACAGGGTATTCCAATAAGAGGTATTATTTTGATATTCAAAGAAAAATGCCATTTTTGGAGATAAATGATCGGATCTTTATTTCATTATACAGAGGAAGGTATGCCGTGAATAATACAAAATAACATCAGCCAAATGACCACCATGACCACGCCTACAGGACCATATCCTTTTCATGAAATTTTCCATAACCAAATCGCAAAGTGGCTGCCCTATGTCCTCGATAGCCTCACGAATTCCATCTTTGAGGTCTTGAATCGACGCTGGGCTGTTGGCGTAGACCTTCTCTTTCACGTGGCCCCAAAGGAAGAAGTCGCAAGGTGTTAAGTCACAAGATCTCGGTGGCCAATTGTGATCACCTCTTCGAGAGATAACACGGTCCGGAAACTTTTCCCGTAAAATATCAATGGTTTCGTTGCTTGTATGGCACGTAGCGCCGTCTTGTTGAAAGTAAACGTTATCCAGATTAATACCATCCAATTCCGGCCATAAAAAATCATTAATCATCTGTCGATAGCGCAATCCATTCACCGTAACTGTTGCTCCAGCCTCATTTTCGAAAAAATAAGGTCCAATGACCCCGCGGGACCATAAACCGCACCAAACAGTAACACGTTGAGGATAGAGAGGCTTTTCAACAATAACTCTTGGGTTTTCCGAACCCCAGATGCGAAAATTTTGCTTGTTGATGAAGACATCGAGGTGGAAATGGGCCTCATCACTCAAGATGAGTTTACGATGGAATTCCGGATCATTTTCATGCATTACAAGGACCCAATCACCAAAGACTCGACGTTCTTGATGATCGGAAGGCTTGAGTTCTTGTGTTAACTGAACTGTATAAGCCTTATGACCCAAATCTTTATGCAAAATACGGTGTAATGACGTTTGTGGAATGCCTAATTCCAAAGAACGACGAGGAATGGACAAACCTGGGTTTTCTTCAACACTTTCGGCTACAGCAGCAATATTCTCGGCTGTTCTTGAGCGACGTGCACGGGTTTTATTCTTCACATCACTAACTTGTCCCGACAGCTCGAATTTTTCTACCAATTTCTGTATTGCGGTCCGACAAGGTGCTTCACGACGACCCAAAAATGTTCGAGTTTTACGAATCGTCTCTGCCACATTTTCATCATTTTTATAGTGAATTTTAATAATTTCAATGCGTTGTTAAATCGTGTATCGTTTCATTTTTATTAATGGCGTAGTTTCTACTTGTCAAATGTCAAAAAATGACAGCTCCAAAAGTGACATCTAACGAAATAGCGGGCTAATTAAAATAACACATCTTATTGGAAGACCCTTTACAAAATATTTTTATTCCAAAATGTAAAAAAAATTAAAATTTATTTCAATGAATATTATTGTATGCACGTGATGTATGTGTATAGGTTTTTCTCCGAATTTGAGTTTGGGCCTCCAACTTTGGGTGATCCAAAACCCTCGAGAAATACTTCCCAAACCACGAAACAGATTCCCTCACTCCGCATCAGAGACCTAACTTACTCCTAACTCCTAACATTCTAAAATAACTGACATGTATAATATGGACTGAATAGGTCCATAGAAATACACTACCGCAAGTGGGCTCACGTCTATAGAGCATTCTCTTTCGGTCTAAGCACCAGTACCATCTGAGAGAAAACTACAAACAACATATAAATAAGCGGGTTCGTCGAAATAAGTATTTTTAAATTAATTAATTGTGTTAATTAGTGATAAAAGTGTTTTACCAAAGGCAATATATATATACTCAAGAGGAATTCGAAAGTTTTTATTAAAATCACTTTTCAACTTCCCGTCAATGGTTTTTTCAATGTTGGGACCAACGAAAGAACTATTTTTGGCACAAAAATCTATCCCCGCGTTACGGTGCGGGAGTGGTACCTTAATTGATGTTTATTATTTTTTTTGTTTTTTTATTTAATTTCTAGCTACACCACTGACTCAGACGCAGAGGAATCTTATCAAAAATTGCACCAAACTACTTTATGCGACCAAATCAACGAAGGACAAAACATATTGCGATAAAGTCGAAAATACTGTAGATGACCTTCGTTAGCAGACACCTGACTCAATCAACAGCAAGTAGGTTGTAGTTGTTAAGAACGATGATATCGTCTGTGTGTAATAGGCCATAGGTGAGATCATCAAAAAGAAAGCTGTTCATATCCAGAGTTATCAGTGAAATATCACACGAACGTATGGAAAAATACGAGGAATAGACGCGTTACGCTCTAAATCCTTACAACAAGCTTAGCATCGCAGATTAAATGACATATAAAACTTCTTCTGTAACTAAAACGGTTGCTTCAGAGAATTGAGGATTCGGACAGAAAATCTGAAATTCATTGCTGAAGAGCTTTGCATTCGTAAAACCACCACAAAACAAAGTTTCAGCTCTACACGTTGTCGAAAATAGTTGTGTTGGCTTAGAACAAAGTGCGGTTAAGTTGACGTAGCCATACCACAGAGATTTCAGTAATGAATTTTTGGACGAAGACTTAAGCGGCCCACACAAGATACAACTGTCGGTCCAACGGCTGTCCTACAAACGTTGGACCAACAGACGATACAACTGTTGAACAGATTTAGTCCGTCGCATATAAAATAGCGGTTTGCTTGCATGCACATCCAGCCATCCAACGGGGCTTGTGATCGTTGGATGCTTCACACAAATGGCTCACACACCATATAACAGTTGTACGCCAACAGGAATTGATACAACAGTTGTACCGACATAAACCTACATACCTACGTTGGAGTGAGAGCAGAATGCAACATTTATGCGTGCTGTTCGTTCAACACCCTTTAACAAGATCTTGAAGAATTCGTCAACTATGGCAACTTTCAAAGTTCGAACACGCTCACCCTTAAGGCTGAAACACAATGTGAGTGGCATGACAAAAACGCCGTAAAAAATGCTGTCAGTTGGGTTCGTTTAGGGTGCGTTTATCAAAATTATGATTTTGAGTTGCGTTCACATTTATGATGGGCTTGATATCGATCTTGAAAAGGCTTTCGATGGGGTGTGGCATAAGGGTCCATTGTATAAAATGATAGAAGTTGGGTGCTCGCCGGAGATCATCAGAATTATAGATAGTTTTTTGTGCCAAAGATTTACCACAATCTCTATCGCTCAAGAGACGTCGGACATAATCCCGATAAATTCAGAGGTACCGCAGGGGTCAATACTTGGGCCGAAGCTTTTTAACATTTTCATTCACGACTTCCCACTTAGAAACTTTTTATCGGACAGCCTGGCCACAATCATGTATGCAGATGATACACTAATTTTATACCTGTTCTAAACAAATTCTACAATAATTGGGGGTTTAAAATAAACGAGCAAAAGAGCATACTGTTACAAATTTTTATCAAGGTTTATTATAAAGCCGAGAGGGAGACTTTGCTTAATGCGATCAGCTTCTAGTGGGGCGCACGTTGGCAAAAGTAAACAAACGCAATTCACCACCGCTTGAAAATAGGTCAGTGGGTCAGAATGCAAGTTCCCCACAACAGCTGATTTTCGGTATACAATTTGGATTTCAGTGGCTGCTGTTTGCGGCTTGGGATCTGAGGAGGAGCGTGTTCAGCAACTTTTGCTCACTGAAGGGTGAGCTTGGAGTGGTTGCTCTTCAGGTTGAAGACACTCGGTAGTCAGCGGATAAGTTGCTGGTGACTGAAGGGGCTCCTGTAAACGCTTACTGTTCAGTTTGTATTTTTAGGTAATTGGCTCGTACGTAGTTAGTGTCTGAGCGCGCGTGAATATCAGTGATTTACGCAAACGTTTTTAATAGTCACCGATTTCTGTTTCTTTTTTGTGTATTGTTTTTTGTTTTTAGTGCTCTGCGAAGTTGGTGCAGTATGTAAAAGCAGTGAAGTGATTTATGGAGTAAGTAGGCTCCTGCGAGAATTAATAAATACGCCGTGAAACTATGAGGCACCGGGCTGGGAGGTTTTTTTGTTTATTTGTTTTAGAACTTCTCGTTCGGTGTTTGGTGGCAAAGCGGATACATTCAACTTTATACAATTTACCAGAAGCGACCGACGGATTACCAAAAATGGCGGATCCACTTTATTGGTAAGTAACATAAAAGGCCCTGTTTGGTTTTATAGTTTTATTGGTGTGCGTGCTTATTCTGTTGGTGTTTGTCGTCCGGAAAAGCTTTCGCGCTAATGAGGGGATAAGCAAGTTCAAGTCCAACGTGGGGAAAGCTTTGAGCCTGTGGAACTAACAGAAAGCTTTTTCTTTCTTTGTGATGACTTTTTAAAGAAAATAAATTTTAATTACGTAAAAACAATTCTATTAAAAAAATAAATGCACAAGAGCCCTGGGAAATGTGCTGGGGATATTTCCTTTTATTTTGTTAATTTTGATTCTTTATTCTTTTACTTCTCTGCCTTTCTCCCGCTTGCTGTAAGGTAATCCGCTTTCGGGAGGACTTACAGATTTTATAAAACTTACAGAATCAGAAAATTCACCACATTAATAGAAATCACTATAAATATATGCACTCACCGCCCTTTACATCAAAACTTAAAATTTTCAACCCTGTGTCTTTGTTTTACTCTAAGAAAACGGATTCACAACAACAGCACGAATCGCACGGATTTTAATTAATTAGCGAAACACTTTTCAATATTTTCATCGCTGCTTTACTTTAATCAAATTAATTGTCTTTACAAAATTTCTTCTACGTCTCTAATACTCTAATACTTCTTTTCTAAAAAAAAAACCGAGAGCAAGATGTGATTTTTCAGAACGTTTTTATAGGACCGTTTCTTTTCAGATGCCGGAAATCACATATTTTTCCAATGGCCTCGGTCGTTCTTTCCAATGACATATTACTCCGAATTTCGGGTGTTTTAATTACACTAAGTTCACATTAGTATTTCAAATTTCAAATTCAAATTTTAATTAACATTAGTAACTAGTAAAACATTGTTCTAATTTCTTAATTTAATTTTTTAGGTCTAATCTATAATTTTCTTTTGGAGCTGCATAAGCTGGATACTGCCTAGCTGGTTCGTCACTGGATGGAAAGTGCTCTTTCTGCCCTTCCACAAAGTCTAACGGCAGGTGAGTTGCATTGCAATACGCTTGTTGTCTTGTATCTCCTTTACTAATTTCCAAATCTAACCGTTTTAGGGATTTGGTAACAATATGTTTCCGTAACGCAAGTGGCAAGGGTCACCATTTAGCAGTAAGGGAAAGCAAATGTCTCTCTCTTAGGGTAAACGGCAGCCTCATTCCACTCAAAGAGGAAATTAAATATCTGGGAATTAATTTCCACAATAGATTGCGTTTCAATCCACATGCTAGGAAAGCGTTAAAAAAAGCTAAAGCAGCGACAGCTATATTGAGACCCCTTTTAAATGCGAAAGCTCTGTCAAAGAAAACGAAATTACTCATCTACAAAACATTAATTCGGCCAATCATAAGCTACGGTTTCACGTCGTGGTTTCAAATAACCCCCAATGTTGCTAAAGAATTGGAAACTTTCGAGAGAAAGATTGTCAGGCACTGCCTTGGCAAATTCAGAAGGCCTATTTGTCATAAATGGTTCTCCAATGCGAGCCTGTACAGGGAAGCCGGCATTCCACCCCTATTAACTTACTTATTGGGCTTGGCCGAGAGAACTCTCTGTAAAGCCAATACTCATGATAACCCATTAATCAAAAACGTAATAGCATCAAACATCAACGACTCTTTTTTCGACAACTACTACATATCTCCTGTAAACATTTTACACGCAACCTCCCGTCCGAATCTCCAGAGGGAGTCCGTACGGGGTCTAAGGGTCCCCTTCTACGTGAAGGCTACCACTTCTAACTATAGGGGGTAGCAGGACTCGCGATGGAAACTAATATAACCAAAATTCGCAAGGATTTTCTATGCTCTACATAAAGGGATCAATTGCCGAGGCCAGCTTTATGGCAGACTCGATGGCTGAATAGCTGAAATATGACGTAGTTCATGTTTTTCTTTTTCTGTTCTCTTGTTATTGTATCGCCGGGCGTGTTTTTAATACGGTGCGTATTGCAAACATAAGCTGGGTGGGTCATAGATGGGTGGGCACTTTACTAGCTAAAAATATAAAGTAATTATGTTTAGTAATTATGGAATTGTACCATACATAAAACATAGCAGTGAAACCATAATCTATAATACATAACCTATAATATATAATTTATAATCCTAATTCACAAAGTTATAATGCAAAAATGTAAATATGTAAGCCAGGCAGAATTGTAAGCCTGACAGTGATAAAATATGGATCAATAAGTGTCCTTACACAACTTACATAACTTATGAACTAACCAGGTTTAAAGTTGGAAATAGGTCCATTAGGTCTAGTAGTAACACAACTGTTGCAATTACCCTACACAGATAATTCAGATAGGGAGGCTATTAGCTATGCTAAGATAAATAATTAACCATACTTGGTAAAAATAGCAATAGTTATAATAGATATAAGATCACCTAAGAGTCTATAACGTGACTTTCGACAAGTCACTCCGTGATACCAATCACACACAATATGTATAACAATAGTAATACAATTTATTTCCGTGAGGAATGTGTACTTGTGTGGGCAACAATTTGATATATAACATATATGCCTGTATGCTGCGTCTTCCACACATCTACACATTTATGCATATACCTTAATTTCTTTAATTCTTGAATTCTCAAATTCTCAATTTCAATTCTAATTTTTATTCTTACTTTCTTTTCGATACCAACACAGGTATAGAGTCTTGGCTCTTGCTGCGTTATCTAGTTTTAAGTTAGGATTAATGTCAAGAAGACAACCTTTATTAAATATACACCGGGAGCAAGTGTAAAAACTAATAAAATTTAAAGCAACAATTCAAAACTGTTGAGAAATATAAGCTAATGATCTGTGTCATTAACCACAAACGTGAACTCCAATAATGTAAGCAAGGCAAATCTGTAAGCCAGGCAACTAGTTATCAAGATAAGAAGTCATGTAAATCCAACAAAAATTATACTCTAATCTAGACTCAATAAAGCATACTTTGACTTTGACTTTCACATTTATGACTTGAAAGATTAAAAATATCGGTAAAAAACAATGCCGTGGAAAATATCACAGTTGGTTGAATAAAAAATCGAAGAAAAGTTTATTGAGATGGTAAAATGTTACCGTATTATACAAAAGAAAAGAGGCATCCGCATAGAAACCCAATTCCGGTTGAGTTTTATATATCTCTTGGACATCTTCATTAGCAAAACGGCCACACATGCAATTTTTATAATATTTTTTAATTTATTCTTTGAAATTTTTTCTATTTTTAATTTACAAGACAAATAACAGGAGAAATTTAATTGGGGATTGACAGCTCTTGTCGCTCCCATTCTATTTTCACGGACGTTTTGTACTGCGTTTTTTACGGCGTTCTTGTTGTGTCGCTCACATTGTGTTTTAACCTTTATTATGGTTGTCACCTCACTTCAAGTGACACGAGTATGTGAAATTCATAGGACCACCTAAGAAACGAAATAAAAATCGACAACCGCAGCAGCAAAAACAGAGAGAAATGTGCGGTGAGCACTCGAATTTTTTCACTTGAATTTTCCTGTCGACAATTCTCAATTAATTTCTTCAGGTTAAATCTGTCTCCTCTTCTTTGTTTCCTTTCGTTCCTATGAGTTTTACATAGTTGTGTCACTTGAAGTTAGGTGGCAACCATAATAAGGTTGGATGTTCCACGAAAAATTTGCAACCCCACATCAGACAACCTAGACAAATTTATAAGAATTGTAAGGAAATTAACATTACCAAAAAGATCTTGGATACATTTACAGAGAACTAATTATAAATGGAGGAGAGACGAAATTCTCTAAAATGCTCTCCACGTAAAAATACTACGACAATTGAGGGAACAATAGTTATTATAAAATTGAAGCAGCCTGGGAACCAGGGGCAAAGATAACTTAATGACAAGACAAGTTTGGACGCAGAGGAGTTTTCCTATTGTTTTACATTTAAAATTCCCACGGCAAGAAAAAGAAGCGAGAAAGAACAAAAATGAAAAATAAATCAAACACTCTTTCAAACTTTTATGAGTAAGGGTAAAAAAAGTGAAAGCGCAAATTGCACGCAACGAAACGGAATGGCAAATGATTTATGACAGAAGCACATCCAGGCCTTGGAGCTTCCTCGAAGTGTTGTCAAAAATTCCAACATGGGTTTTTAAATGATGCAACACAAAACCAAACCAGCAGCTAGCCTCAAAGCGCGCTTGGCTCAATGTTGAAAATTTTTCTCTCTCAGGCCTACTTCTGTCAACAGATGTACTAACAAAATTACAATGACAGCACCCAGCCCGGTGGTATAATTTTGTTTTAATTTCTCTGAGGCAAGCCTTAAGGAGAGCTGCGAGGAAGCCTGAGAGAGGCCAGGCCTGAGGCTTGCTTGGATGAGTTTTCACGTTTTACTCTCATAAATTGTTCCCGCGCTTTTGTGAAAACCGCTTTTTGCTGAAATATTGTGAGAAATATCCAATGTTTTTTATAGCATAACTAATGTTTGTTAGTGTAATTTCTATGCTATTTGAGCAGCACATGCTTCTGTTTACATTCGTTTTGTTGTAAAGGGATAAGTGGGGGAAACTCATGCTCTATTCTCTGATATTTTGGGGAAATATGAGAATTTCTTTTGAGAGGAATTTTATATCTCATTTCAGTAGCTTGGCCAAAGCGAAAATTAACTTCTGTTAAAAAATTGAGGTAGTGTGACCTGATGTACAACATTATGAATAGTATGATAGGATTTTGAGGGATTCAATAAGATTTTGTCGTTCATCCAACGTTCTCTCGATTTTTGTTTTTAACTCGTTGCCTCAGTTGCACTACAATAGTGCATAGTCAAGTTCTTTTCCCCCATTCATGCAAAAGAGGAAAGTATATAACATTCCTTGTTGCGGTCTAAAAAAAACCAAGATAAATTTCCAATTCTGTTCGGCTGTATCTTCTTATTATGTTATCTATGCCAGGGGAATAATGACGAACGAATATTATCTGTAATCAGCTCAACGAAAAGCGGATTCAGAAGATAGATTAGAAGAAAATTCTTTGTCAACGAAAATAACTCCTAAATTGGTGTGTTTAGCATTTCGCGAACTGTGAGTTTTGCGAATTTTCGGACGCTGGTTGCTCAAAAACCGAAACATCGGCATTTTTTAATAAGAATATTTTGTCTATGAATACAAAAGAATGCTTGGAATATCAACCTATTTAACCTAAAACTTCCGAAATACGGAAATTTTTTTAAAGGTAAATATATCGGATGTTTTACGTTTGCATTTTTCGAATTCGAAACTCGAGGTGTTCCTCATTTTAGAATGTATAATTTTATGGTAAACGCCATATTCCTGCAAGGCTCATTATGGTCATTAATTAATAATAATATGTTTTGCTATACGGCAATTATCTATATCACATTTTGTGCCTGATTGACCCTACTTAGTATTGGTTTATTTAAAATTTCAAGAAATCGCGATTTAAGAAAAATCTAGCGAAAAATTGTTCGTCATTATGCTCCAACATTTAGTATAGAATCTCTCCGTCAAAAAATTATATATAAAGTGTATGCCATAATTACATAAAATTTGAAAATGTTTTAAATAAAATAAAAAATATAAAATTGTTGTTGACTTACCTTTGCGATATATTTGTAGGCCACAACCTTCAGATAGAAAACAGCAGATTGAATCCTTCAAGCAAGGTTCACTTCACAAGGACAAATACTCGCGCACTTCACAAGAAAAACGGAACAAATTCATACACAGGTTAACAGAAAAAAATAACACTACAACTGAAAATTTTCCATTAAATTAAAGCCTATAAATTCTGCTACCTTTGGGAAGGTAAAAATAAAGCTAAACTTCAACGGAAGCCCACTACACTTTTCATTAAAATTGAATTTATAAAAGAAATTGATGAGAAAAAACACTTCGATTACTCACGCATCGAAATCGTTTTTTTTTTAAAAAAGCCCACTTTCTCTTAAAACAAATTAGAGAATTTCACTTTTTGAAACTTTCGCACTACTGAACACTGTCGCTAATTTTCATTAAAATTTCACTCACACATAGGATCACGCGTCCACACTAAGTTCACGTACGTAATTTTCGACGTATTCTTGTCGTATTTGCCGGCAGGTTTTGTATATGCTGCAAAAAAAATCATTGCAGGTAAATAAATTAACTAATTTTAAAAATCTGCAAAACTTTGCCCGCCTACGCGTTTACAACCGCGTCACTCGAAACACGAAATTTTCAATTTACCACTGAATTTGAAAATGTCAAGAATTTTCTTCTGAGATCACTTCAGCGCATCTATTACGTAGGCGTACGACAAGCTTTACACCTTAAAAGTTTTAAATTGAAAAACAGTAACTCGCGCAAAACCGTTTCATACTAAAACAGGATTTTTTCCCAAAAGTTGATGGCTCTACGTCATAAAAAAAACACTGCACATGCCCGTTTCCAACCCGTCCCCTAATAAAACACTTAATGCAAGGAAATTTTCGTCTGGCCGACCAGATAGCAGCAAACACAAGAAATATTCGCAATTAGAATTTGCTTCTAAAAAGCTTTCAATAATTTCTTGAAATTTTCTTTCTTCAAGTTCTTGGAAAGTTATAACAAATTCCAGCACGACTAACCCGTTTAGACTGAATTCAGGTTGAACTCCACAATGATAAGTTCACTTTTTTAACAGTTAAAACTTTGAAATTCTCTTTAATTTAATCACATTCTCTTCGTTCGAATTTGAAGGTACACAAAAATTCGTAATAAAGAAAAAATCTACTATATTTTACAGTGGCAACAAATTCTATTCCATTTTTTAGTTCCTTTTTACGCCATGCCAGAGAATGCAGTGGTAATCTATCAGTCATTTTCTAATACATTTCTGGCGCGATAAAATTAATATTATTTCGTCATTTATAGGATTTGTTTTATTCGTTTAAAACATGAAATTCAAATTCAGGAAATTGTTGTGTTTTAATTATTTTTGTGATTAGTAAAATATTAAATCTTCCTTAAATGACGAAATAAATTTAATTTTATCTCTACAGGAACGTACAGATAGATTTTCACTTCATTCTCTTCTGAAACAGACTATAGTGAATGCAAAACAAATATGTCGTAAAAAAATAACTAAAAATGGAATAGAATTTATTGACACTGTAAAACAGATTTTTCTTTATTACGAATTTTTGTACTTATTTCATCGGGTACCTTCAAATTCAAACGAAGAGAATGTGATTAGATTAAAGAGAATTTCAAAATTCTAACTGTTAAAAAGTGACACGACCCATGTTGGATAAATTAATTTTGAGGTTTCTCAAATAACTAAATCCAAAAATTGTCCTAGTATGTTTGTGGATAATCTACAAAAAAAAGGATTTACGCCAGTTGTGTGCTCTGGAAGTCAAAAAACAGGAATTTTGAAGGTATGTAAATGAAATTTTGTTATGATATGACCCATCTGGCGTGATACAATATTTTGTTTTCAGGATTTTTGATTTTAGACAAGTACCTATATAACAGGCAAAGAATGAAAACAAAGAAAAAAATTTCAGTTTTTTTTTTTTTTAATTTGATTCTTAAACATTGCGTGGAGTTGTAAGGTAGTACTGAGCGATTTGCTATTTTTTGTGAAACAAAAAATACTATGTTTCTGTATATCAGAGTTTGAGCACCCTTTAAAACGTTTACTACATAAAAACATGTAAAACTCAACCAATCAGATGAAATTTTACGCCCGAAAATCGAATTAAATTAAAAAAATATATTTTCTTGTGTTCAAGTTAAATTTTAGTCGCTTATAAGCACTCTTATAAAAAAATTATACTCCGAGTTTAACTTTGAAAATGTTATTTTTACCTTAATCCCGCGTATGGGTAGAGAGACGGCGCATAGTAAGCAGTATCTTTACCCAGGGCCGTATCCTGGGTGGGGGGGGGGGGGATAATTTCGAACATAATAACATTTTTAATTTCTATTCTTTGTGTTAATAAAATAAAGCGCATTTGTAATGATACGATGTTTATACCCTAGATGAAATCTATAGGGTATACTAAGTTTGTCATTCCGTTTGTAACACCTCGAAATAATGATGGTAGAGCAAAATGGATTGGACACCCACGCATAATATTAAAAGCTAATTTGATTTTTGCATATCCGTCCTTCCGTCCGGCTATGCGCCCGATAACTTAACAACTCGTTCACTTAGAAAGTTGAAATCTTGTACACGGACTTGCAAAAAAAAAAAAAAAATTAAGTGCGAAAATGAGACAAATCGGGCAATTCCTTCGTGGGGTTGCCAAACAAAAATTACGTTTTCCACTATATATTTGGATACTGCCTGAGAACGCCTCGCCATAGAGAGCTGAAATTTGGTACGTGGCGTTTTCATAGTAGTAGCAAATAAATCTTTGAATATGAACTAAATCGAGCAACCCCTTCATAGTGTTGCCATATAAAAGTTTAGGTTTCAATCTTAGTGTTAGGAAAGCAATCATAACATGAAAAATATGAACAAATTTGAAAAAATAGCTCCGGTAACAAATATGTTTGGAAAACCTATTTACAAAAAATAATAAAATTTGGTGTGTACATGAAAAAGTTATTTAGGGGGCGAGGAAAATAACAAGGTTTTATTAGGTTTTTGATAAAAAAAAAAAAACGCAACATATTTTTCAAAAATCTAGTCTCAGTAGCATTTGAACTGAAGAGTTTTTAATATTTTGTCGAAGGTTTCAAATCAATATCATAAAAACTCTGGAAAATAAAAAAGGGAACAAAAACCTTACAAATTTATTCAGCCTTAAGCCAAATTAGTTTCCTGGAATTATTTCATGCTCTTCTAGGAAATCATCTAGTTTGTCCGGGATAATTCTCTCAAATAGCTTTCCAATTGTGGAGAGAAGTTATATTGGTCTGAAATCTTTAATTTGTTTGGAGTTCTGTATCTTGGCTATTTGTATCAATTTGGCTATTTTCCATTTGTTGGGAAAGTCCCCATTGTTAGTATAATGGTTGAATATTACTGCCATTATGAGATTTATGATAAGAGGATATTTACGCAAAATGTAATTTGGTATGCCGTCGGGGCCAGAAGATTTCTTGTTATTAAGTTGTAGTCTTTCGTCTGCAACTTTTGCCTGTGAAGTGAATCCATTATACCATGGAACTCATTTTGAAAGT
The DNA here is from genome assembly GCA_963924295.1 of Dioctria rufipes. NCBI lineage: Eukaryota > Metazoa > Arthropoda > Insecta > Diptera > Asilidae > Dioctria > Dioctria rufipes. The sequence continues at coordinate 173,229,539 of OZ002742.1, read as the reverse complement.
CCTTATACCCGTTAAAGACTTGGGTAAAAAGATTTCTGTCGTGGGTCGGATTTCGTTCAGAATATATTTCTGTATAAAAGTTGTGAAATGCCTCCATCTTCCCCGCGGTGGAGTTAAGTTTACGATTTTGATAGTATAACGTACTGTCTTTAATATTGGTGTCATACAAATTTCTTCGTGTTATCCTATAAATTTCTTTAAGTGCTTTTGGGGAAGGATTTATGTTTCTTAATCTGTCTTTAAAAGCTTTGTTCAGTTCCAGCTTGACTCTTTATTTTATGATTTGATTTCAATATTTGATCCTAACATTTATTTCTGTGTATTCACGGTTTACCCTGTTTAGATATCTATGAAATACCCTCTTTTGTGATCTGAGCCATGAGTTCCTTATCCTGATTAGCCATAAGGTGTCTCTAGAGATGTACGTGTATTTATAATCTATTACATTTCGGACTTTAGACTGTCTCTCCATGCTCTGCCTGACGACTGCTGTTATGTCTTCAATGTGCCTCTTAATCTCAGAGTTGGATATGCTTTCGTTCTCGACAACACCGTTGCCAACCGTACGGTTTTGGTCGTATTTGTACGATTTTGCTGTCCCTTGTACGGTGTACGACCAAGACCACAAAATGTACGGTAACTTACGAATTGAACCTTGGAAGAAATCTGAACGCACACCACAGCACAGTTAAATCGTTAACACAGCTACACAACAGCATAATCAGCATACGCGAAGAATAAGAAGAACAATTTAAATTTGTTGTGTTGTCAGTTGATTTGTTGTAGAGTCAAATGGTAATTAGAGTTTAGTAGAATTCACTTCATTACTTTTCTAGTGTTTTCTCGACTTCTCGACTCGTTCTTAATCTGAAAGCACGGCAACGATACCACAATGCTGATTTTTGGACTTCTTGTTGTTGTGCTTGTGTGGCTAACTACTAGTGCTAAGTCTAAATGAATATCTTTTCGTTGTTTGTTTAAAACAATCGCTGCAAATGTGCAAATTGTAATAATATCAACTTCAAGACGTGGGACGGAGAAATCACTTTCGCACCGGCAAAGAATTTTGCAAAAGCAAATATAATTATAGTTGGATTTTATTTTACCGTCAAGAAATGCGGAATAAATATATCAAAATAAGCTCTTTTTACGACTTAGTCAATATTTTCAAAGACAATCAGGCAACAGCAAAGGTAATATATGAATTAATTCTACAGTCTTTTAAATCGCATAATGTACCGTTATCTAATGTTATCGGTTTTGGATCAGATGGGTGTAATTCCATGATGGGAGAGCATAACTCTATTATGTCTCGTTTTAAACAGAATTGTCCTGGAATAAGTATCTCAAGGTGCAATTGCCGTTCTTTGCATTTATGCGAAAGCGAAGCAGCCAAAAAACTACCGGGAAGCTATGAGGACTTAGCTGATGATATTTATGCTTTTTTTAAAAGCAGTGCAAAAAGAAAAGCTTTATTTTTACAGTTTCAAAATTTTTTGGAAGTAAAGTCTCACAAATTGCTAGCCCCATCACAAACACGTTGACCTTCGCTACATACAGTATAGTCAATCGGTTGTTAGAACAATTGAGTGCACTTCGACTGTTTTTTTGTTAATATGAAATTTTCTCAAAATGAAATACTGCTAGTGTTGTGAGAGCTTTACGAAATCTGAGCGTTCCTCAAGTTAAAGTTTTTTACTTATTTCTATATTGGATTCTGCCAAATTTTAATTCGATAAATGCACATTTTCCATCGGACACTTGTGTGATCACAAGCACTTATATGCACCTTGTACGAAGACATATTAAGATCATTCTTAAATACGTACAAAGAACAGCTTTGGAAGATACAGACCCATTGAACTCAAAATTTCAATTAAATGACAATCAGATGTATTTAGGATCAAAAGTTTTGACTGAAATTCAGGATATTATAAAAAAGCCACAGTGTGAAATTCATATGAATCAGAAACAACTAAGTGATATGATTTTTGATTTTAAAAACAGTTACCGCAATTTTTTGCACGCATCTTGTTTGTAAATAAGAAAAAGGTATAACTTCTCAAACGAAATTATGATTAACCCTCTAGGAGAACAATTTGCAACTGCTTGCATTGAGAATTCAAGTGAAATAATGATAAATGTCAAACGAATAGTACGAAACAATCAATGATATCAGTATGTGCATATACGCACGATAAAAGTCATCACAGTATGCTAAACCAACCAAAAAAATTACGTTAAGATATAAGAGGATCGAGGTGTTGCTCACCAAAACGCGATCAGTCCTCTTAGGGGGTTAACCTGAATTACCTCAATTCTAAACTTACATTAAACTTGTAAACGCATACCAATATTCCTTCTCTTATTAAATTAAACCAATTACTTCTACGATGCTTAAGATCAATACCAATTCAAAGTTTAGACGATGTATGGAGAAATATCTTATTAAGTAAATTGCCCGAACTCACTTCTAATGAAAGCCAAGCAGACATTTTTTTGGCATAAGCTAGTTAATTTAAAAAATGATGATGGTGTTGCTGTTTTTCCTAATTTATCCAGATTTGTTTTAAATATTATTGTCTTTGCCTCATTCGAATGCGGAATGCGAAAGGATATTTCGTGCTGTTAGTTTAATAAAGACCAAGCTAAGAAACAGGTTGAATACTCATAGTGTATCTCAAGTACTTTTAGCCAAGCAATGTGTCCGAAAAGCAGAAAGTTGTATCGAGTTTTCACCAACTAAAGAAATGCTTGGTCGATGTAATAAAAGTATGTATTCAATTGAAACTACAGTTGATAAAAACATAGAACCACTGCAATGATGACAATCTGTTAAAAAAAATATATCTATGTATCTACTTAAAGCTAATTGAAATGTTACTTTAAAAAAAAAACAGCTTTCTGGCTGAAATAAAGCTTTATTTTGTTTTATAATATAATTATCTATAAAATACTATTGATAAAAACATAAATTCTGAAACTGTAACGATACATTGATTTTAACAGAATTTGGTTTGTATTTATATACTTAGTTCCAATAAAAAAAAGATTACATATAGTTTCAAATAATACAAAACTATTAGGTTTCGTTATTAAACAAAACAAATGTCTTAATTCGAAATCTTTTTGTTTAAAATCAAAACCTTTTGTGCAAAAAGCTTATGAAATTGAAAGGGATTTTTCAACAAACTAATGACGTTTAAAACTAAAACTTGTTTATGATTATATGCAAAAAATCAAAAAAGCTTATTACGAAACTTTTGAAGCTTTAGAGAAACTACTAGTAACGACTAGAAAATTTTCTGGTAAGATTTAGTTTTATACTGCCCTTAAGTTTTGAAATAAAGCTGCACTGTTCAATACGTTTTTCGTACAGTTAAGAATAATAGTATTAAATATAAACACATTAAAATCCATATTTAATAATTAAAGACACATCCGGTTTTGTCCAATATTTTTTATTAAAGTATCTTTTATGAAAGTTTTTGTTAGTTATTTTAAAAGTGTTAAAAGAAAATATATTTTCGTTTTTTTTTTTTTGTTAAGCCTTGGTTTGAATAGGCTAATTAAACGAATAACGTAAAATGCACTGAAGGTTTTTTAAAAAACAGGCCATTAAATAAATAATAAAATAAGATAAATAAGCAATTTTTAGTTTTTAGTTTTCTTTCTTGAAGGAACTTTGCGATGGTAATAATTTAATTAAAGCAAGGAAGAACGACGTACTTCTATTCCACTTTACTAAATAAAAAAAATTCATACAACTATAGCCCATATACTTTAATAAAGTGATAATTATACTTTGCATTCATGTATGTGTACTCCCGATTCTTTAAGAATGTTAAAAACTTTAGCTTCATATGTATGCCATTTCTTCAAAAAATTATCAGTATGTGCAGAAAATTATATTTGGAATTCATACAAAATCTAAAAGTTGCAAAGTTATGAGCAGAAATTTTTATTTTTTCTACTTGTTATTTTATTTATTTTAATTGAAAAATAACATAAATGCTCAACTGTTACTTTTAAAGTGAGTGTACTGATTCATCTCTGTGTAATTATAAAAATTAAATTTATTGTTGGGATTGTACGGCCAAAATGCTACCTGTACGGTTAGAAAGTTGTCTTCGTACGTCTTTTCAACATTAAAAAGATGGCAATGCTGCTCGACAATCTTAATGTGGTCTAGCTCCCGGTTTAAATCAAGTCTGAAACTATTCCAGTCAGTTTCTTCATAATTTACATAAGTGCGCGGCGCTAGCGAAAGAGGTACAAGGCCATCAAGGCCTAGGGTAGCAACTAGTCCAAAATGATCCGAGGGAGAAGGAATCATGTAACATATAACGTGCTGTTATTACTGTCTAGATGCTGACCTGCTCAACAAGGGACCAGTAGGGGCCAAAATATCTATCGTTAGGAAAGGAACACTTTGTAGCCGTTTGCAATTGTTCTGCCATTTCCTTTACTCTGTGTGTCTCCCCAGTTAACATGTCTCGCATTGAAATCCCCACCAATAATCAGGGCATAAAGATTTTCCAAGTCATTTATCATGGAGGTACCGATATTGCCTGGCATATACATACATCGTGCAAGTAATTATTTAGTTTGGCTTGGTTGTTAGTAAACTCGATTGAAGCAAAACGTGCCGAGAAAATATTACTAACAAACAGAATTTTTACGTATTTAATATTATCCGAAAAGATAATGGCAGTCGCCCTACCAGAGTCTTAATTAGTTGTATCACTTTAGGGCTAGTCTGTGCTTATCAGTAAATCTTGTTTTAAAAAATATAAATATGTACCTACCTCGATCCATAACCACAATAAACTCCATTATGGCCAAGCCTCTGGTACCTGAATACCTCGCTATATATTTTGAGCGTCGATTTTCCCAATGTATCCTATTTAAAAGAATATATCAAATATCTGTTACATTTTTCATTTCATCTTCGGTTTCCGTTTCATCGACAATTATGTTTAAAGGAATGCCTTTTTTCCGAAAATTTAGAGAAACGATATACGTTAGAAATATTTACATCTGGTAATTGTGTTATAATATCTATAAGGATCCATTCGGGCTTGACATCACCGTCTAGTCCCGTGATCAACATGGTCGGTTTCCTTCTCTTTGGGCGTAAAGGAGAAAGTGATTTTTTAACAGTTCCACCAAATTTTAGTGTAAACCTACGTGGCTTACAAAGATTTTTGTTTTGAGGTAATCTAAATTAGACAAGTGAAATTCAACATTGTCCGCCTATAGCTCAATGATTTTAATATTAATAATTTCTATTAATAAACTGGTATTTACTCCAAATACATAAATAGGAGGGCAAAATTTAGATAACTTAATTATTTTATTACTACTATTGTTACTCTTCTTAATTGTAAAATTAGGCACAATACCGTCTTTGGGTAATCGTCTCCTCTATTTCGGTTTCCACATCCATTAGGTCCCCAAGTAGAGCAAACTTATTATTGTTCATCGGATGCTGCTTAGTAGATTTGTTTGATAGACCGTCATCGGTCCTGTATCGCTTTCTTTTCCTTAATGTTTTAATAAAACCGTCTGCCACTTGCTGGAGTCTTCGGGTTTTATTGATTGTTTCTGGTGTTCCTATGGCTGACGATGTCCGCATAGTCTTCGGATAATTGTGTTAGTCTCCACATGTGTATGTGGGATCCTGTCCCTTAAATTGTACATACTGAGTCTGTGTGCCCCTTTTACAGTATTGCTGGGAGTCGTTTAAAACTTGCTGATCTGTATTGGTATATTTCACCGTTTTCTGTTTAATTGGTGCAATTCACCCTCTGCTGTTTTGTATTGGTGAAAGTCACCGCATCGACATCACCCAATATTGCTTGCCATATGGCGTAATTGTCTACTATATTTTTTGGATTTGCCCTTTGTCGCCACACTAGAGAGTAATTTAGAGGGAAGTAGTAGCTCCGCCTTGGCTGCATCACTTTATTTCTAGTTTCTAATACTACTGATTTTGCAATTGCAGTTGCACTTTTGCCTGAAGTGTAAAGTTGCCTGACCCCTTTGTCGCCCCAATAAGCACCAATAACCGAGTAATAATACACTTAGTGCACTTAATTACTGATAGAACGTTAAAACTCATAAAACTGTATGAAAACTATATGAAAAATTTAAATTTCAACTTGACAATAATTTAAATAGCGTCTATGTACTATCTATGACAGCTCTCACCAAAGTCCGATCAATATACAATTTATCACCTAACTTTGACAGCTGGGTTGTATGACCATCAACGAAAATAATGGCGGGAAAGTTTGTACAGGGTGTTTCCTCCATGGTGGTCAGAAGATCAGGAGGTGATAGTGCTCTGCTAGATAAACAAAAATTTGTATGGTTTGGGTGGTATATCAACCGTTTTGGAGCTACAGAGTGATTAAGAACAAAAGTTAGTTTTTCACAAAATACCCTTGCTACGTTCCCTCTGAACGTAACTAGAGGGCTACTCAGGGAAAGGAGTTGGTTCCAGGAAATTAAAAAAAAAAACTCGTATAGGGCGCGACATAGTTTTTCGTTTTGGGGAGGTTAAACCAAGAAACCTATGAAATAGAACACGCTGCTGACCATTCACACCCGCAGTCGGCAACCAGCCGCGCACATAACTGCTAAATATATTAGAAAAGAACAGAAATAAAATGGTACTCTGCTTTCGCTTTGATAAGCCTCTTTGTTGCCTAGGACTTATTATTACCCGGTTGACCTCTAACCAAAATTCTACGTTTTATGTCCAAGAATACCCCCTATTTTTTACACGGGGTGGTCCAAATTTCCTTTTCCTTTTCCTTTTTTTCCTTTTGTTTAATAGATTTTCCTTCGATTTACGTCTAGTTCTTCGTCTGGTTCTTAATTTCTTTTCTTCTTCTTTTTATTATTACTTCTTTCTTTTTTAGTGTCTCTGCGACTCGTCAGGCACACGTATTTAAATAAACTGGCAGAAGAGACTTGTGGGTTCAATGGCGGTTTTTTGTTCCCTTCGCTGCGAATATCGAAATTGTTATTCGAACTGTGGTGTGTGTGTGTGTGTGTGTGTGTGTGTGTGTGTGTGTGTGTGTGTGTGTGTGTGTGTGTGTGTGTGTGTGTGTGTGTGTGTGTTGTCAGAACAGTGGCTCAGTGCAGCACCTCATTCTGCTCCGCTACAGAGAACCACAACTAACACCACACACAGTCCTTCCTATTAAGAGGGGGGTATGAAGTCAGGGTTCTTGCGCTCGTTGACAGCGCACGGACTAGCTCGTCGTCAGGTGGGTGGAAGTTTGGCTTCAGCTCTAATATGGTTAGTCTTCCGCAGGCAGATTGTGGCCAGGGAGGATTGAGATGTACTGACATGTAATTTACTTCCTTGGGATAACTACGGGAGAATAAAATCGAATAGATTAAGAAAAGGTATGCTGGAGCATGCACAGGACATATTCGAAAGGACTGAGGACACTCGGTTCGGGATCTCTAATCAGTCGGGCGGGAGGTGTGCATGGCGCGTAGCTATGCCATCTATAGGGAGCTAACCAACCCACTCTAATATATCAATAGTCCGCAGGCCGCTACGCATTCAATACTATGATAAGAAAAATGTAAAAAGTTCTCTGGGGTTAACGCTTCTATCCAGCTGCTGGTCCTAGGGAGGTGTAGGAGAGGGACGGCCGTTCATATCTTCTAGCTACTTGCCATTGTGGAGTACGAGAAAGAAAAAAAAGACGGGAGGTCTGATTGAAAGCGAACATATATTTTCATCGTCCTCATTTCAAGTACAATTAGTGTGGCTTATAGTTTTACGTTAATCTGACTGAGAGAGGAAGATATTACGATTTCTGTTCATCTTATCAACTAATCAACATAGATAAACCTAAAGATCTACAGTCATATCATATAAGTGCATACATATGCATAGGCATTCCACTTAATAACGAAGGTATGCATCAAGTTCTATTATTATTAGGTAAGCATATGCTAGATATTGACCGAAGTATTCAGATGAGGTCAACATACCGAGACCAAATAAAATAAAAATTAGGTTGCGAGGATCTACCCCGTGACACAACGTACCTACTTACACAATTTCTGGAGTACCCTCAAACATTTCAAAAACACCATTTTGCCGCTTTAAACACTTTGGGATCGGGAAAAGATGGAAGCCAACTTAGCTGAAAATGGTACTGAACATTGAATTGCTTAAGGTAGTGGCTACTACTGTACTTCCAGCTCAATTGACAGACAGTATTCTTATCGATTATTTTGGGATCAGTTTTACTGATAGGCGAAGTCATTTGAGTAATAAGTTTTTATTTATAACTAGCTGACCCGACAGACGTAGTCCTGTCCGAATTTTAATAAATTTTATTGTGATTGTTTTTTATGGAAAGCTATTAAACCTTTTCAAACAAAATAAAAGTCAAAAGTTCTGAGTGATCATTGTATCTATTAACGATTGCGGCCATGGATATTCAACATGAGGAGGATATTCATTGCAATGCTTAATGATATACGACTTTTTTTGTTTTGTTTTTTGGCACGTAAACAAACAAAGCTGATGATTTTCCGACATGGGAGCAGTCGACATACCATACCAGCGAGATGCATGAATTTTCAAGGTTAATGCCGCGAAAACTCTATGATGCCCTAGTGATTTGTGTATTGCCGTAGCAAATGCAAGCCTCTCCGCAAATCGCAAGCTTTTAAAGTCGAATGGCATGTCGGTCGGATTCATTGGGATGCGTGGTATCAAAACGTCTTCTCCTTTGTACTTTTCTTTAAGAATTGTTGTTTCGATGACTTCAGTTTCCTCACCGCAATTCGGGTGCCATTACAAAGATGTGGTTGGTTGATATACCGATACGACTTTCAATTGAAGATTGTTAGGCAACAATCCAAAAATTCCAGCGAGTTTGAAAATACAGTTGGATAGCTGACGAAATCATCTTGGCTAAAAACGGAATCCACCAATTTGTACGTCATAAATTCGCCAGCAATTTCAGTTTGAATCCTGAAATTCAATTTGTCAACAGCGATATTTTTCGCAGCTGTGCTATATTGACTAAACCAAACATGTTTTTTGTACTTTTGAGTAATTTTCGGGAATTTCTTTTGAATGACTTCGGTTTTTGATTCTGTGAACTGGGGGGAATGTAATGCAACCAGTCGAAATGTCAACGTCAATGTTCAGTAATTGTTGTGAAAATACTTCCCCGGATTGGTTTTACTGCAACTCGACACCCATATTGATACTTAATTTGAGTGCCTTAACGTGCTTCCATCAATCGAACAACTTGAAACATGCGTTAAATTCATCGGCTGGAGTGGACCGTTGAATGACTGGAAATTTTTCTCTTACAAATTTTCCAGGACCATAACGAAAAAAAAATAGAACTAGGCATATAGTGAAAAACCAAAGTTTTGTATGGCAACACCAAGAAGGGGTAGCCCGATTTAATCTATTCTTGAACCTGTATGTGCTATTTTTATGAAAATTCTGTGCACAAAATTTGAGCTATCCACCTCGATGCGTTCTCAGGCTGTTTCCAAATAAATAGTAAAAAACCAAAAATCGTGCATGACAACACCAGGAAATAGTTGTCTGGTTTGGTCCATTTTTGAACTTGTATTTCCAATTTTTATGGAAATGCAGCGTACAAAATTTGAGCTTTCCATTGCGTTCTCATGCAGTGTCCGAATATATAGTGAAAACTCAAAGTTTTGTATTGCAACACCAAGAACGGACTGCAGATTCCAATTTTTCTTTCCCTAAAATCCTTACTCGGACTAACGAAAATTCCAGGAAATTTTCTTCTTTGTGACATCAAGTTCTGGACATCGAAGGCATTCGGGTGTTTATTGAAGTTTTATAATTTCATTTCGGTTTAGTGTGTTAAGCTCATAAATATTTATTAAATTGGTTTATATTAAAGTCAATTTACCATTCATTAAATAAAATAAAATAAAATTATGAGGTGTAATGTGTGTGTATGGGTGCATTGATAAAGCAAAACCAAGAAATGGAGGAACTTTTCCTAACTGCCCTTGATTTGCGTTTATACGACTGCTTAATTATTCTGCAAAAATCTATGGAAGTTCGCAAGTAGAGTTTAAATTAGATTTTTTCATAATTATATTTCATATTCTTCTATTTATCACTGGATGAGTATGACAGTTTATGTCCTGCTGCCCTATAACATAAGTTACTACAACTGCAAAGTACGGGATCGGGACGAAAATTTCTTTAAATAAAAAAATATCACATCTCAAAAACATTCTATGTATTCTCCACTAATTATTTTTTTGTTATCCTCCATTATTTGCTGTTATTTAAGCTCTACGACACACTTCCAATACACTTGCAATAAGAAAATTTTATCATACACATACATAGGTATTGTGAAACTGGCTGTCGACTTCTATGCCAACTTTGTATGTAAAACCTTCTGTGCAATTCAAAAGAAAATTTTGTTGAAAAAGTGCAATTTATTTAGTACATTGGTGACACGTTCCCTGGTTATTTACTTCTCTCTCGATATATTTATATGCAAACAAACGACGACAGAGTTTAATATTTGAAATTTAGAGGATAAACAAAATTTTACATAAATTCCTTGGAAGAAGTCAAATTCTATGCCAAGTGTGTGTGTTCAAAAAGTTAAGTCGATAGAAGTCAAAAAGTTTTCCTATTGTATGAGTGTTCTTCAAAAGGTTTTTAGTTGCAACAGTAATGGGAGATGAACTAGAAAATGTCTTTCTGTGTAGAAGTTTTCCCAAGTACTTCAGAATGGCTTTCTATGCGCATATAAAAACCGATGGTTTTGTAATTCGTGTTACCTACATATGTGAAGTTTTCAGTTTGCGGAGAGCCTATATATATATAATTCGGATAATATATAGTTGGAATGGAATGAAATGAAGACATAATCATCGCAAATGCAGTTCCTGCATAATTTAAAACTAAGATTATCTCTATTACCTTTTTCTCTAAATTTGTTTAAGGAAATAAGGATAAGCCGGCTAGGATACGATTTTGGTCACTTATATACACATGGGCTTGGATTACCGGAATCACCTAAACTGATTGTTGCATGCTTCCTGATTAACCAGTGACCATATCATACTTACAGTGTCATTGTACTAGCGTTGTAAGCTTAGCATACATATAAAGGGTCTTCCAATAAGAGGTGTTATTTTGATATTCAAAGAAAAATGCCATTTTTTGAGATAAATGATCGGATCTTTATTTAATTATAAAGAGGAAGGTATGCCGTTAATAATGAACAATAACATCAGCCAAATGACCACCACGACCACGCCTACAGGACCATATCCTTTTCATGAAATTTTCCATAACCAAATTGCAAAGTGGCTGCCCGATGTCCTCGATAGCCTCACGAATTCCATCTTTGAGGTCTTGAATCGACGCTGGGCTATTGGCGTAGACCTTCTCTTTCACGTGGCCCCAAAGGAAGAAGTCGCAAGGTGTTAAGTCACAAGATCTCGGTGGCCAATTGTGATCACCTCTTCGAGAGATAACACGGTCCGGAGACTTTTCCCGTAAAAGATCAATGGTTTCGTTGCTTGTATGGCACGTAGCGCCGTCTTGTTGAAAGTAAACGTTGTCCAGATCAATACCATCCAATTCCGGCCATAAAAAATCATTAATCATCTATCGATAGCGCAATCCATTCACCGTAACTGTTGATCCAGCCTCATTTTCGAAAAAGTAAGGTCCAATGACCACGTGGGACCATAAACCGCACCAAACAGTCACACGTTGAGGATAGAGAGGCTTTTCAACAATAACTTTTGGGTTTTCCGAGCTCCAGATGCGACAATTTTGCTTCTTGACGAAGCCATCGAGGTGGAAATGGCCCTCATCACTCAAAATGAGTTTTCGATGGAATTCCGGATCATTTTCATGCATTTCAAGGACCCAATCAGCAAAGACTCGACGTTGTTGATGATCGGCCGGCTTGAGTTCTTGTGTTAACTGAACATTATAAGCCTTAAGACCCAAACCTTTATGCAAAATACGGTGTAATGACGATTGTGGAATGCCTAATTACAAAGAACGACGAGGAATGGTACAAACCTGGGTTTTCTTCAACACTTTCGGCTACAGCAGCAATATTCTCCGCTGTTCTTGAGCGACGTGAACGGGTTTTATTCTTCACATCACTAACTTGTCCCGACAGCTCGAATTTTTCCACCAATTTCTGTATTGCGGTCCGACAAGGTGCTTCACGACGACCCAAAAATGTTCGAGTTTTACGAACCGTCTCTGCCACATTTTCACCATTTTTATAGTGAATTTTAATAATTTCAATGCGTTGTTGAATCGTGTATCGTTCCATTTTTATTAATGGCGTAGTTTCTACTTGTCAAATGTCAAAAAAATGACAGCTCCAAAAGTGACATCTACCGAAATAGCGGGCTAATTAAAATAACACCCCTTATTGGAAAACCCTTATATATATATATAGATAAGTGCCCGCAATTTTGCTTTTATTATAGGAATATGGTTATATCTACCCTTAATTGTAGCCCAGATTAGGGTAGTTTATTCCACTTGAAATTTGCTATGAATACAAAAAATATTGGAAGGTGTTTCTCTTTACACGACTCAGCAAACGGCAACTCATCCCTTTGGAAAGTAAAAGAGAGCCTTATACTATCTGGTCAGTTTGTTGTCAAAGGATTCATCTCGTCACGATATGTTGATGTTCCTAAACTGTGAGCTCGTCGCGACATTCTCTCACCAGCTTATAGGATATAGTAACTGATTCTAGCGCTCAGATAGTAGCCTAACTGTCGTTGAATATGACGATAATTAACTTCCGTATTAAACTCTGCCTTAGTGTCAGACAAGCTTTCATTACCATAAACGGTCACATAGTATCTACTGTAACATAAACCTGACAGCAAAACTTTTGTTGTAGTATAATCAATGGTGGTTACAGTCATTCCCCTGTGTAGCTCGCCAGCGAAGGATATTGCCATATTGGTTCGTTAATTAAAATCGCACTACATGATTTCTAGTAAAGGATATGTAAGTCAAAAGGATTCATTTGCAGTACATAGTCATGGTAATTTTACTACTTGCTTATTTTATCTAAAGGATAAGATATCATTCCCGATATCAAGATCAGTATAGTGTCTGCATTCGCGGCCACCTTTACCCGGCTATATCTAGTCCAAAAAAATCGTATTTATGCGTGACGCATATATGAATCTTACCTTGAAGTTTACGTCCAAAGATTAAGATACTGATGTGGTCGTCTTTGAGCTTCTCCTCAGAAGTGTATCTAAAATGCGCACCAGGGTATTTAAATAAATGAAGATTAGGCTAAAATCGGTCAAATGTTTTCGTAAATTTGTGGCTGCATTTGTCAGCCTCCAAATTCATGGATCGTGACTAAAAGTAGGATGCAACTTCTGAAAGTAGAAAACCACTACCCATAGAATTACTCTGTGTGTCTAGTATTTTTCGAAGCATGTCAGGTAGCATACCAGCTATACCCAGGGTTTCAAATAGGAACCAAACTTATCCTCCCTAATAATGGATTTTGTTTCATTTAACTGGATTCTCTAGGCGACCGAATATTAGGGTCTCGAAAACTGACACACTTAAGCGGGGTATATGGAATTCTCATTCGCTTTGTGCCAGTCGCATTATGAGCAATTACAAAAAAAGTTATATAATATTCCCGACAGACGCCAAAAATAATTCTCATGCTCAACTTGAAGGATCTATGGATTTTAACGGACCTAATTACTGGGTATTGTCTATTTATATACCACCTCAAGATAACGGGATACCTGCTGCTTCTGTATAAAGTACGACGAAATGGCTGAGTATGTTCTATGTGACTGCTATCATAGATGGAATAAGAACTAGATGTCGCATAGCATACCGTAGAAAAGTATACATATTTTAAATGGCTGTTCCATTCCGGAATAGACCACAACATGTTTCTGAGGCACCGTGAACAAATGTTGCTTTAACAGCAGTTTTGTATACATTTGGTCAACTGCCTCAACATGGTAGATGCGGGAAAATATGAATCACTCGATGTAACTCTCATCATTTTTCTTTTCATGTCGCTGTACTGATTAAAGTAAGGAATGATGCACAGCACAATATATTCGGTGCGGTGGGAGGGACGTAAATGTTGCTTCTTTCGTGTCTCGTTTTTGAAAATACTTTTAATTTTGCTGTGATTATAAGGATTTGATTTGATTTAAAAGAAACAACAGCTTTATTAAATTATTTGCCCCTGAGAGTAATTTTTTGTAATGGTATTGCATGACGGTTTTGCACCAACTAATTTCTCCTATCGAACTTAACAATTTTCCTAGAAATTTACAATTGGCCCTGTCTTTCACAAACTAATAACATACAAAGTCTAGACACGTAGAGTAAAAATATGCAACGCTTTTCGTGCACAAAGGGTAAGCCAACAATGCCAGCAATTACCACCACCCGATGAAGGTAAGGCCACAATTTTATCTTAAATATTTACTGCAAATTTCTTCCTTCGAATTTTCATGCATTGGCCGAGAGCTCTAATATACAATCAATAATGCCTCGAGCTGATGGAAGGAAGGCCGCATTTTTTTCTTAGAAATTTAATGGAAAATTTTTTCCTAGAATATATACGCACTTTTGGACGGCGACAACAATTGCTATGAACGTAGGCGTATAGCCAAGCAATAAGCAAAAAATATTCCAGTAAATTTCTAAGAAAAAATTCCGGCCTTCCCTACATCAGGTCGAGGCATTGTTAATTTTATATTGGAGCGAGGCACTGCTCTGCATGTTATTAGTTTGTGTATGGCCCTGTCCTTTGCCGACGTATCCCAGTAGGAAATCGAGGGATTAGTGAACACGGTAACGGGTTATTTCATCTAAGAATACTACACGTCTATTTCTTCGATGACATGGTAATGCAGACGGTATGGTAATGTAAGCAAGTTTGCTTAAACCACTGACATATAATACGAATGGACTGAGCATTCTGCTTCAAAAATGGCACAAATATTGAACAGGCTGTGAAAACCCTTTATTTCGTACAATTGCACACCGATTCATAATTTATTATTATTTGTCGATTGAAAATACTAAAGATGTTATAAAATAGTATGGCATTAAATTAAAATTATTTAGAAAGTTAAACTTGTTTTAATTAACACAAAAATTAATTTTTAATGTTACTAAAAAATGTGCGCCTCTGCATATTTGTTGTAAAATTTCATTGAGCTTGTAAGAGATAGACGTATATAAACAATATATTTGTCTGAATTTTTATGTCAATTCCAATGCATTCCAATTAATACAGCCGTACTGTTTCCAAAATTGATTACAGTTCAGTGTACATTTTGAGCTTGAAAGAGACAAATAAATTTTAGCCAAAATTTGTGCCATTTTTGACTATAGGAATTAGATAGGATGACTCAGTCCATTCTTATTATATGTCAGTGGCTTAAACAGAATGCAAATGATGATTAATATGAAAATAAGAAGAAATGTTTTGTTCATTTTTGTTTGTTTCTGAGTGAAGCTGGCATAGTCAGTCAGTTGTAGGTCACTTCAATGATATAATCAAAGACTAAAGTGTCAAAGAGTAAGGCATGAATTTCCAATGACATCTCTGTGTTAAAATTCACTGGTGTTGGGAATGTATATTAGTGTACATATGTTCATTACTTCATTAATGAAGTAAGGAAAAGATTTCCTACTGGGATCGGTCGCTGTGGTGACTGGATACGAGCGCAATCTACGAATAGAGAAGTAAGGAAAGGTATCGCAAAGTTTGTGTACGAGAATAAATCATTTTAATTGTGTGCAAATGTATACGCCCAACAGCGAATGAGGATCGCTGTGTGAGTGCGTTTACGCCCCACCCACCGCAATGTTGTGCTGTGCATGATTGCTTTAGCTTGATCAGTACAGCAACATGAAAAGAAAAATGATGATAGATACGTCAAGTGATTCATATTTTCCCGCATCTATCACGCAGAGGGAGTCGACCAAATGTATACAAAACTGATGTTAAAGGAACATTTGTTCTCAGCACCTCTGCAACATGTTGTGGTCTATTCCGGAATGGACCAGCGATTTAAAATCTGTGTACTTTTCTCTGGTACTGTATGCGACATCTAGTTCTTATGCCATCTATGCTGCTATGCTCTTAGTATAGCCTTATCCGGAAGATGCATTCCCATCATCAGAGAATATTACCAGGATGGCCGCAAAGAGAGTTATAGGTTCTTCCAAATGCCTTAGTTTCGAATGAGTGCCTTTGAACTCTGAGGGGTAATGTCACAAAAGTTCTAGATGAGAGGCGGAATTTCTGTCTGCTTCCTTCCTATTAGTAATAATAATAAAATATAATAATAAAAAATAACAATAAACCACTTTGAGGTCTCCAGTTCTCATTAAGGCTCTGATTGCGAAATATTTTGAGATATTATTAAAATGCGCTGCTGTTGGCAGGCGTTGAAGGTACCGATAATGTACCAAGTATGCACTCAAAAATATTCTTCCTGCAACTGATGAACTGTGGTAATCGATACTGGAATTTTTCCAAACATGCAAAAACACATGTACTTTAAGAACTCTGTTAGTAAGCGGAATCTTAACTTTAATGGTGAAAGCTTCAAGGACGAATATCGGCTATCTTAGTTATGATTTTATATTTATGTACACTAAGACCTCGCTTTGCGTCGTTTCGTTTTGTGTTTTTTCAAGTTGCGTCGTTACTGAATTAAGACGCATTTTCGCTATGAGTCGTTGTTTTTTTGTATTGGGTTGCTTTTTTGAATTGCGAGGTTTTTTATTTTATTATTATTTGGAGAGATAATCATTTTTAAATACATACATGAATTTTTTTAATTTTCTGAAACGTAGCTTCGAGTTTTGTAAATTTAAATTTTTTTGGATTTTCGGAAAATCACAAAATTAAAGTTTACATTCAATTGTCAGTTGATTGGTGATTGCAGTGGAAGGTTTTTTGTTAATCATTGTAGTGGAGGGTTTCCTTTTGATTATAAATTTTAAGGGAAGTAAAATAAATTTAAATATTAAAAGGCTGTAACCATGTTATTTTTATTTATATTTCAACTTTTTAGACCATAATAATCATGAGTTGAAAAAGCAGTGTTGGTAGAATTACAAAAAAAAAAAAAACTTTAACTTTAGAAATTAAATTGAACATATTACGACGCTTTGATAATGGAGAAAAGGCTGTAGCCATAGCAAAAGCTCTTGGTCTAACTGAAAAAACTATCAGAACTATTCAAGCTCGAGATAGAATTAAAATAAAAGGGGCTGCTAAATCTGTAACATCTTTAAACGCCAAGACTATGACTCCTACAAGGAGTGGTTTTATGATTAAAATTGAGTCCTTGCTTTCTATTTGGATTCAAAAGCAGATTGCACAGAAAATTCCATTAAGCAAAATGGTAATCCAGGCAAAAGCAAAAAGCTTATTTGAATATACTAAAGGCAAATCTATGTGTAACGACAGAGCAATCGGTAGTGCCACTGATAAAGAAGAACATTTTGAAGCTAAACGCACCTGCTGGTTTGAGAGATTCAAAACTCGCGAATATCTACACAGCATTGCTCTCAAAGGCGAAGCAGCCAGCACAGACACCGTCGCTGCGAACCGTTTCCATACAGAGTTAAAGGCAATAGTTCTCGAAGGTGGTTATGTCCCAAAACAAGTTTTCAATATTGACGAGACTGGTTTATTTTGGAAACGTCTACAAAAAAAAAAAAACTTTTATATCGAAAACTGAAAAATCTGCACCAGGATTTAAAGCTAGTAAAGATAGACTGACCCAACTTCTAGGTGGAAATGCAAATGATGATTTTAAGTTTAAGCCGTTACTTGTTTACCAATCAGAAAATCCTAGATCTTTGAAGGGCTGTTCAAAAGGTCGATTTTCTGTACACTGGCGAGCGAATAAAAAACCATGGATGACGGCATTATTATTTAAAGACTCGGCTTCCACGTGTGCTATTCCTGAAATTAAAGCTTATTGCAATAAAGAGAACTACGACTTCAAAGCTTTAGTTTTACTACATAATGCCCCAGGGGCACCCAGTTTATATTGATGATTTATCAGAAAATGTTAAATTTGTGTTTTTACCACCGAACACCACATCAATGATTCAGCCGATGAATCAGGGTGTAATTTCGAATTTTTAAAGCTATTATCTCCGACGAACATGTAAGCTACTTTTGAGTGACACTGACGGACCCGATAAGACTACAATGCAGCAATTCTGGAAAAAAAAAAATTAATATTTTGAAGGCAATCCATATTATTTCAGAGTCTTGGGAAGAGGCAAAACCATTTTGCATGAACTGATGTTTGGCGCAAAATCTGGCCAGAATGTGTGCACAAGCAAAAAGGAGACAGTTCCTCTTTAGAATTTGATGATGATGAAGCATATACTGTTTGTCATGAAATCGCTAACTTAGCAAGAGAATCTAATTTTGAAGGGATGGATGAGCCTGACATAGATGAATTGCTAGCTGCTCATAACTAAGAAATGTCTAACGAGGAATTCATGCAATCGGATTTGCAAACCGCTAACGAAGAAGACAAGTCGCTAGATATATGTGAGCGTCGAAATTTAACTTCACAACAAATTTCTAAAGCAATGAGTCTAATAAACGAAGCAATTGAGATTTTTCAAATAGCGAAAGAAGTGTAAAAGTTTCTCGAGCGGTAGCAAATGATATTAATTGTTACAAGGAACTTTACGTTAATATAAGGAAAAAAAGCTGTTCAGCAAACTTTGGACAAATTTTTTGAAAAAGAGACTACAATGGCCATAAGCTACAGAGTCTGAATAATTTCATAATTTATTTCTTTATTTTGTGTACATATTTTTAATTTTTGATTCGATTACTAGTCTTTTTTATGTTTTTAAATGAATTAATAAAGTTTTACTTTTCTTTTGTTATTTAAATATTCTTTTTTTTTTAACATTTAAGGACTGAAAGAAAATTACGGTAACCTATCTTTGCTGTTTATATGATTTCCAATAGAAAATAGCAATACACTTTACGTCGTTTCGATTTGAGTCGCGATTTCTTGAAATGTATCTACGACGCATAGCGAGGTCTTACGGTATAGGCATATACTAAAAGGCTTAATTTCTAATTGCCAATCTAATGACTTCCTTCACACGAAGGATGTGAAGCCCCCCTTCAGCGTTGAAGGTTGAGTATATATTATTAGCTCATCATAGACATAAAATAAGGGAGGAAGAGTGGCTATAATATTTTATTTGCTGAAATTTAACTCTAGAATACTAAACAGGTGAAAAAAAAACAGTAATACTAAACATACGTCAAATTGACTCCCTTTAATTCGAAACATATTTATAGTAATATAAACAACAATATTCTACCTTCAATTAATTAAAATTAATAATGCATGGAAAACACCAAGTTATGCAAAAATTTTGTATTTCTGGGAACAAATTTTAATAATACGTTCCCCACATATTTGTGGCGTCCTGAACGCACCACTAACCACAGGTGAATCGGGAAATATTTGTTTAGTAGTTTCTCGTAGTAATACTTGCTGGTCGTATTTAGTACTAAATAAGTAGGGGATAATTTGTAAAAAAAAATGAAAGCGAAAATAAGTATGTCAGTCTCATGTCGATTTTATAAGGGATTAGTTCCTGCTACAATAAGTTACAATTCGGAAGTTTGGTTATAACGTTGTTTAAAAAAATTACTTGGCAAAGGATTAGATAACAAGAAATAAATATTGACACCATGAAGTTAAATAATAAAGTCCTATTATTTGTTGCAAGATTATTGAGAACGTACAGCTAGGCTCGCTCAGACAGCAGCCCACTTATTACCATTATTTTCTTTCCAGTCACTCCATACATCAGTTCAACAAGAAGCTTTATCGAACTATAGATATTACTCGACGTGACGACGAGTTACCACCGACTGAAAGGATCCGATCTGCCGAGGAATTAATTTCAAGGTGCACGCGTACACCCCTGACAATTGCGAGGTACTCACCAGAAGAAAGTCTCCAGTTCACTCTCAAAATCTGTGAACCGTTAAGGTTGACGGATATCAGCAATACTGACCGTCGTATTGTATGGACCAATTCTCCAGTTCGCTCTTAAGATCAGTGAATTTTATGCAACTCGTCGAATCCATATAATCCATCTTGTCACTCTATTCTCAAGAACAGGTTCCCCCTTAAGATCCGTGAATTATATGCAATTCGCTGAGATCCTGGAAGGCAATACCATATACAAAGTATCGCATCCCTCTTACCTCAAGAACAGGTTGACGGATAGCATCAATACTGTCCAGCATATATGTATGGACCAGCTTGACATTGGGTCAACTGGTCAATTTTCTTCCTTCAGGTACCCGTAATCCGAAGATTTCTTCGCTTTGAAAACACAGCGTAGTCGTGCTATAGACGTTGCTACACATCTCTGAAGAGACTTACACACCATCTCTGAAGAGGTTTCTACGATACCCAGGATTGCATTCAGTACAAGCAAATAGTGTGTATTTGGTTCCAAGTGACACACATACGCTAAATATTTTCTTAAAGCACTTTGAAACGACCGTTGCTGTATTTTGCTGGATTTTCGAAGCGCAGTATGAACAATATGCACTCTGATGCAGTTTTTATGATGGTTCCGGATCCGGTGGAGATAATCCAATAGGTGTCTTAATCATTTATCGCAATAAATACACTACATGTGAAAATTTAATACCTGCACAAAAGTGCTAAACATACGTCATTTTGACTCCTATATCTACCCGTTATGTAACGTGCAAGCAACTAAAAACTTCAATATTACATCCACAGTCGCAGCAGACTCATTAATGAGGGTACTGAGAAGTTGTGGCTATTTCGATATGTAGGTAATGAAATAGCGGCAATATTATTTGGCAAGGAGTCAATTTGACTCACGTTTAGCATTCAAGGGTATTAAATGAAGATGCCCTCACATGAATGAAAAGTGAGAAGAGAATTGGACAAGAGTGCTTGTGGTATATTTGTTAGGACACTGAAGCACAAATAAAAATATCACGGTTCGATTCTCAATTGTCGATGGCAAAATATGTTCTTTCGGATTCACACATGTGTTATATAAGGGATATTCGTCAGTACAGATTACAAAAGGGTAATATTGCAACATTGCCTGTACATACTAATATACTCTCCTGCGAGTATGTTGAACGTACTCCATCCTTGCTATAAATGGAGCTTGTTCTTCTATCTAATGACGTAGTGAGGGCAGATTATCCAGTCACAGTACTATTATTATTATTATTAATTACGAAGGATGCAGACAGAGTTTCTGCCTCTCATCTTGTCACTGCGACCTATAAGATCTATTGTGACATTACTCCTGGATGCACTAGGGCGCCCATTCGAACTTGAGGTCTTTGATGAAGCTTACAATATTCCTTAGGGCCATTTTTTCGACATCCTCTGGCAGTGGAAATGCCTTACCTAGATGTCTTAGCCTTATGCGGCAAAGAGCTTCGCAGTCACATAGGATATGTTCAGCGGATTCATCGTCTTCCATACAGAATCGACAGGTCTCATCATTGACCTTACCCATCTTCTTAAGATGGTATCTAAGTGGGCAGTGCCCAGTAAGTAGGCCCGTTATGAGCCTTAGTTCTTTCCTGCTGAGTATGAGGAATTCTTTTGTACTCTGTTGCGAATACTTTATAAACCTCTTCGCTTGTCTCAGCCCCGGGGTATTTTCCCAGTATTCATTCTTAGTTCTGTCCTCCCAAAGCCTGATCTGAGCTGAGAGGTGACTTTTTGGATGTCCAAAGACAGGCTCAGGGCCAATAAACGGAGATTTGCCTCCTTCCTTTGCAAGGCGGTCCGCAATCTCATTTCCCATAATGCTTTCATGTCCTAGTATCCAGATCAGTGTCACCCTATTTGTCTCGGCCAGTTGTGGCAAAACAGTAAGACAATCCCAAACCAGCTTTGACTCAAAAGTAAACGAGTTTAACGCTTTAAGTCCTGCTTGGCTGTCTGATATTATGTATATTTTTGCTAAACGCATATTTTTATTGACTACTTCGCGAGCGCAGAGTTCTATGGCGTGTATTTCTGCTTGAAAAATGGTTGATGAGGCCCCCAGTGCCTTTGCGAGACGGCACCTTGGCCCATATAGTATGCCCACGCCTGCTTTACCTTCCATTTTGAATCCACCCGTGTACCATTTAAGAGATCCTTTTGTCACAGTACTATATTAATACTCAACATGCGTTCTGTAGAGAGATGAAAGATACTGACAGAAAGAATTCTCTGTAATGCTCTCAAGGTTATGACAAGAATTCCAGATCGGATAATTGAAGAAACCAATGGTGGGCAATATATTAAGCGCATATAGTCTTATTAATTTCAGCAGATTGCTACCAGATTCGTGTCAGTATTTTTTAGTTTAGGTCATATTAAAAACTATACAGTACAGGAGTAACGCAAATTATTATCTGACTCGAATTCATATGTTTCTGGCCAAATAATTTGCAATTCCTTTTATATACATATATAGACATCTTCTGAAGACCCAAAATCGATATTTATAGTATGGTAAAAATCTCCATTTAAGTGACTCTTGCTGTTTTCCATGTAAAGAAAATGAACATCTGTCCCCTCGGTCAAAATAACAACTGACCCCCCCCCCCCCCTTGAAAATCATCAATGTATAAAGGACATTTGCAAATATTCTCAGTATCTCGCACTATTCTCCGCCCGTTTATTATGATAGAAGTCATGTCAGCCAAGTCTCTGCAACATGACAGCATCAGTTTTTCCTCCATGAGAACACCGTTTTTGTCGGCCACTTTCGAATTGCAAAGATCCAAGGTCCTTCAATTAGTCTTTATAGTGCATAGAGGTGAATTTTTGATACCGATACATACCTCCGTTTGTATCCTAATCAGGAAACTAAAACGAGTTGCTCACTCTCGTCCTATTCCAAAATGATAATGAATATTATACCAGCTACTGTGTACATCCAGTGCAGTGCATGTATTCCCCAAATTTTCCGAAAAACTCTCTTACTCTGTCAGAAAACATTTAATGTGCAAATGGCTTTATTCTCAATGATAATCTTTCACTTTAGTTTTCTATGTAGAATTACGAAATATTGGAAAGAATTTAGCTATGAGTTTAAGTCCAGTAAAGAATTCTTCATAAGCAAATCTCTAGATTTACTAAATCAAGTTCTATTTAGAGTTATAGGCTTACACTTACAAGTTGGAAAGTAATAGATGACGAGGCCTATTAATCTGAGCTTTCTCAAGGCATATACATATATCCCCGAGATACATGTCATAGGAAAACAGAAGCTTTGCTTAGCTTTGCTAAGGAGGAATTATTCTGACGTGGCTGGTTCTCTCACTTTAACTAAATATTTTTAAGAACAGTCCCGAAATGTTTGATCAAAGCAGACGACTCGAAACCTTAGTGAGACCTTAGATTAAGCTGATAACGAAAGTTATTGGCAGTCACTCTAAACTGCAAAAAAAAAAAAAAAAAAACTTCGGTAAGGTTGCCAAAAATTAATACTACACTAACGAATGGACGATTTCTCTAATTTTTCACATCCGATTCTGAAACATTTCTGTCATTTTATAGACGCCTTAAAAACAATAAGGAACTTTAACTTTGCATGGATATTACAAATATGTATTCAATGTGAACTTCGTTGCTTTTTTCCATTGTAATTGCCCGTAATACTAAAAGTTGTGATTTGTTCACAATCTGTATTTAGTTAATAATCTCACAAGCTTCCGTTGTCATAAAAAAGTAGAAGCATGAATCCATCGGAAGAAAAATCGAACTAGGAAATGTTCGGAATTATTGTCGTTTATCCAGATTCCAAATTCATCATATTTGGAAAATGTTGTCAGTCAATCATAGCGTGGTCAGTTTTATTTAATTTTTTTCATCTTTCCTTACACCATTAGCCTCTCATCCTTAATACGCACCACAACTTCCTGTTCAAAGCAGAAAAACTCTGGATTACTCTGAATATTTGAGCCTAGAAATTGATACCGCATTGGTTTCATAGATCACTGGACGAATTGAACATGACAATTGCCTTTACTGCCACCAAAAAAGATCTTTCTAACTGTTTAGCTCATTGTCGTCAAATACTCCAGATGTATACAAACTTAGCAAGCTTAGACTTTAGAATAGAATGTTTTCATCATCGGCAGTTTTATCTCTAGAGTGGACTTATTGTGGAAGTCCTGCATTAATGGGAATTAAAAAAAAAATATATGTTTGTCAGTCATCAACCAGTTTTAGTCGGTGTTATTACTCCTTGAAGCAGTGTTGGTTGTTTATCTAAACCCTCTATGTATTTTTTTACCATCTCTAATTTCTATTTAATAATGTTTTATTCTTATCCATGGATTGCCATTTCTAATAGTATATATGTTGGTTTCCTTGCACACCATCTTATTTGGGTCAGTGTTAAACCTTCTTCCAAATATGCCAATATATTCGTAGCTTTTGAAAACTGACCAGTTTACTACTCGCCTGCTATAAGCAAAGTATATAATGGACTTTTCTGGCTTCCACAATCATAGGAAATGTAGAAGCACGTAAACCACCAACATCTTGAATACAACCCCTCAGTGCACGTTTTACTACTTCAAAAAGGAACCCTCTTCCAACTAAATGAAATTGAATTTGGTTTCTTTTATAACATGAAACAAGCCGAAAATTAAACTAGAGGTTGAAAGCTTTTGAATACAATTGCAACTGTCAGTTGTTATTTATGGCCAATAGAAAATTGGATGTGGTTAACCACATATAAATGAATGGCTTTTGTTTGAATGCCATATAACTATGTATGGGTCGTTTTAGTTCGTGATGTGTAGTCCTTTGAAGGTAAGTAAGTGAACCATTTACGAACCGCATACATATTATCCAATTTAATTGAGTCATTGTACAGGAGGGGCAGGTATAGTAGATATATTGATGATAATGACTTACGAGATATCTATCGACTGCTTATTTATATGTGTGCACGAGAAAATCATACTGTTAATTAGCATACTTATGCATACATATGTACGTGCATATAAAGTTCCAATAAAATCCAAATCGAAACGAATTATTTATACCTCATTTTTCTAATAACTATAATTCTGGAAATTGTAGTCTATATTTACCTTACATTGACTATCGCATCAGCTGTTGTGGATTTTTCTCTCTAACATAGCCCGAACTAAGTAAATGTTTGTAGACATTTTCTACTTCCCTTCTTCCTGTGTAGGATTTGCTTGTGTGTATATCGCTTAAAGTGCTTGGAATTGTGGTGTGAACTCTCTTGAACTATGCTTTTTTACTATCTCTCATCTCTCCAGATTTCAGCGCGCACTTAATTGTTGGATTTTGGTATTAATTTCCTCGTGCAATAGAATTTAATTTCTAGAACGACGAGAGAGATAGTGCAGCAACATTATTTACAGAAAAAAGTTGGAAACTGTTTGTGAAAAAATCTGTAACAATTATGCATGTTATCACCTCTTTTAACTAATATCAACGTCGTTTGCTCGGGGTTAAATCCCTTAAATTCTCTCATTTTATTATGTGCACTTCGTAGATAAAAAGTCAAAGTCGAGCAGAATACCGAGAAAAGATTCCTGAATGATTTATAGAAAGAGAGAAAGGGGGAAAATAAGCAGCATTTTGAAAATATTCTCTTGAGTTCCTTACAAATTCTTCCCAAGTGCACCCGTTCAAGGTTGTTTTTTTGCTTTAAAAAGATGTTAAAGATGCGGGTGGAGAGAACTCTGCATTTTTTCACTAGGTAATTTAAGTTTTGCTCTAAGAAGTTTTCTAAAGTTATACAAAAGATGAAATTTTTTCTCTGCAGGCTTATTTCAAAGCAAGAAGTGCATTGTTTCGAATTTTGCTAGAACTAGAATAATTATGATTAAAAGGACTGAATGGAATTTAAAAAGCGACGATATTTTAATTCGGAAGTCTTGACATGATTTAAAGAAAAACGGTAATACTTCAAAATACTTAACCCCATAAAATTCAAAAATTTATTATCTATGCTTTCATAAATACGTCGTTGAATAAACTAATTAACTCTTTCATAAAATGTGTTCGTGTTTTGCTCTAGACTTCTATTCATTAATTTTTGGAGCAGGCTCTTATCTTTCTATTTACTATTTTCTTAGGTCATACAATTCAACCTGTTTGAGAAAAAACAATCTTTTTTGTTTTTACTATATCTATTAATTTATTTAACTCAAATTCAACTGTGTTAAAACTAATTATGAATAAACTACTCTAAGTTAATTATGTTGTGGTTCGTGGTACGTGTGCCTTTGATGGCCCGCTGAACAAGAAGGAAGCTTCTGTCCCAACTCCAAGATGGTTGACTTCAGAATTATGAAGTTGGTAACATTCTCCACTGTGCCGATTCCGATAGAGGTCGCACATTGCCCTTACGTTTATACAGTATTACATTATTATTAGATTAGAATTACTATTAGGATGTGTAGTTACTGGAAGGAAATGAATTACGAATTTTATTCCTTAACACAACCTCTATGAAATTTTATAAATCATAGGTCTAAAAAATCCTAAAATTCCTTCTATTAACGTCATGTGAAAAAAATATATATATTTATTTCAGTCTGATGCTCTTGAACCCACGAAAATCGGACTAACGAAATGTCCTTATAGCTGACGGTACATGGACTATAGCCATTATTATAACAATGGTAATAGGTCTTCTGCAAATTTTGTTCAATGGAAATGAATTTCTGCAAAATTGTCCAATAGAAATGGATCTTAATGGAAACCTAAATTTAGCAGCCATTAGCATTGGTTGGAAAAATAAAATATTTTGAATTTAAAAATAACAGGAGGTGTGAAAGTAAATTTTCTACTACATACCTATCACAATATGTACACAGTTAAGAAGATTAAGAAGGATTCCAAATTCAATCTTTATTCCGCGTAATTTAAAGAACCAAGGAATCGAAAATTGATGATTTACAAAAATCTGAATCTTCATGTTTATGTACACTTTAGACATTTTTTGCAACCACAGTTCAACAATAAATTTAAATAAATAATGAAATTTTGCGCTTGTGTTTTTACCAGCCGCAGTTAAATTTGTATAAAAAATTCACGTTTTACTCGACCTCAATGTTAAAATTGAAGTCTTAAATAGACTGCGGTCGTTAAATAGTGGCAGTGCAGTGTCATGGGAAGTTGGAACTTAATGACCTAAACTAGAGTAACAGGGACATTTAATAACACTTAATCAAGATCCATATCAAATTGTATAATTCCAATAGATCCATATTAATCGATAACACTTGGCTAAAATCCTAGAGCCCTAATATTTTTAAAAGAGTGTTAAGGAAAGCCCTTTTCACTAAGGGATCTCTACCTATTCCCCTATCAACGGTGTTAGTATAGAGAAGCTACGAACAGTGAAATGTACGGACAGCAGTTTTTTTTATTGTCGGCAAATGTTTTTCTTCTATCCATTTTCGCATGTAAACCGACGCAGGAACGAAGAATTTTGTTTTGTTTTTTGTTACAATATTTTTCTTACAGTGTTTTGTAGTCCATGAAAACAAACATGGCGGTAACGCAATGGCATGGTTTTTTGGCGGTGCTTATGGCCCGCCGTTACAGGATAATTTTTTTTTTTTAAAACAATATTCAAATAAATATTCAAGAGAATCACAATGCCATACCATTACGACGGCTCCAAATAGCCGCCATACCGCTGCAAAGACGTAAATTTTTATAGTTATGCAAAACGATTTGTTACAATATGGTACTTGAATGCTGAATAGTTCATAATACAGCAAAACTATTTATGCACTTGCCATATTTTTAGTGAAGTACAAAAGTGGTACCATACTTCAAAAACGGCTGTTTATTAAACGTCTTAAAGGTACAAGTTGCAAAACGAGTGTACCTAAAAAACAATATCCCGTACTTTAACTATAGGTCCGAAAACTGTCACGTACGATGTGAAAAAAATAATAATGTCGAAACGAAACGAAACGAAACTTACCTTCAGCAGCGTCCTGCAGCTACAATTAATATAAGACTAGTACGACTAAGTTGCATCGAATTTGGTTAAATCGGGTGGTATTACACTATCGGCGTAAAGGCTTGCGGATCGTGCGTTGATATATATTTGCTAATTTTATTATTTGCCTGGAGAGCCAGTCAGCCGGCATTTAATTAAATGTCGGCATTTAAGTAAATGCCTAGGCAGACATATATATATCTGGAAAACTCAAACTTTTAAAACGAATACAACCACGGAACCATATTTGAGAGGAACTATCCTGTTACATCTTAACATATTAATTACGTCGTATGGAATTTATGAAGGTCACTTAAAAAAGAAATTTCGCACATATGGTTTCGCATATTTTTATTAATTCGAACACATTTATTTCGCGAAACATTCAAACCTCAGAATCTGAACTGATATCCCCAGCATCATCCTTATTGGCTTCTCCATCTTCACTCTCATCATCCTCGTTGCTGATGATATCCATTCAAATTACTAAAGAACATTACATTTACATAGGAACAACATTTCTTCGAATATAGCTGTTCGTATTACATATATGTAATCATTATTAAATTTTTTTTACAAAAATAAGCACTATGCTGGAATTTGGGTTGATATATGACTTCATCTTTAGCATTCTTTATCAATTCCTTACTTAGCGTAAGGTTTTTGACTGCTAGTTTATTCGTTTTCTTGCATTTTATCAAACTTAATGTTGAAAAAATTTGCTCAGCAGCAGTACTACTGTGAAGTTATTAGCGCTGCAAGTGAAGTAGATCTACTCGAATTGTAGTACATGTCGCATCACTGGGCGACAAAGATAACCTAATAAGTGAATAATTTGCCATTTTGTTTCGTTGCATGTAATCTGCGCTTTCACATTTTTTGTCTTTATTCGAAAAAGGTTTTAAAGAGAGTTTGATTTTTTTGTTATTTTTTCTTCCTCTTTCTTTCCTTTTCTAGCCGTGTACACTTTAAATGTAAAACACTCGGAAAACTCTTGAATATTAAACGTCTTTAAATCTTGTTATAAAGTAAGAATGCCCTTACGTACGTGTTAGAAATTTTATAAGTAGGTTGTTTGCACCTTCTACGTGTATAAAAAAATTATGTCATACTGTAGCAAATTGTTTGAAGACTCCGCAAAAAATCTTACAATTTTCAAACAACATTCCACGTATTTGACCCGACCCACGGGTAAGGCATAAGTAGATTCACATATCTAATTATGCACATAAATGGTTGACCAACAATTCGTTTTGCATAATTTAAAAAATCTACGTGTTTGCAGCGGTATGGCGGCTGTTTGGAACCGTTGTAATGGTATGGCATTGTGATTCTCGTGAATGTTTACTTGTATATTGTCATTTACCATTTACAAAAAAAAAAAAAAAAATATCCTGTAACAAATATTCAAAAAAAAAAAAAAAAAAAAAATAGTATGACGGACCATAAGCACCGCCAAAGAAGTATTACATTACGCTACCGCCATGTTTATTTTCATGGACTACAAAAAAATGTAAGAGTTTTGTGTAACAAATCGTTTGAATACACTCAGAAAAATCGGTCCTATCGACTTAATAATCGGTGTCCCTTAATTTTAATAATGTATGAAATAATCAGAAATCTTATTAATTTAATAATAATCTCGCATTTTTAAAAATATTTATCACATTATCTTAATAATATCGAAACTATTATTCTTCAAATACATGAACCATAATATTAATAGAAAATGCTATAAAATTTAACATATACATACACATATTCTCAATGATGTGTCATATTGGAACTAATGATGTAATGCAATTAATTACTAACTCTGTTGTGTCTCATAGTTACAATGAGATAAACCATAGTTTTAATGGTATGCCCTTTTAATTTTATGTGCATATTATAAATATAAAGGGACAACATATTATTATACGATAAATTGTCTGCTTGTAAAGCGTCAGTACTTTTGTTGAGCTCGTGCGTATCAGATCAGTACTTGAAGTAACAGTAAACAGGAACAATGAGTGAATTAAATCAAACAGTGTTGAATGTTTCATCACGAGCAATTGCAAATTTAAGTGAAGGTGATCTAGAAATTCTTTTGGAACAAATAAGACAACAAAGTGCTAATTCTGTTTTACGAAAATATTATCTTTGTGGAGAATGATGATGAAACTGTGCAATATGATCAGGAATTACGAGATTTAATTTGCAACCAATTTGTATTTGGTATAGAAATCTTTAATACATTAAAATGTAAGTATAATTTTTGATATTATAAGTATCGTTGTACAAATACGAAAATCTCGTTAGTTAAAATAGACTAAATAAAAATTTTAATTTGATTAAAAAGCGAATTTATGAGATTTTCAAATGAGGACAACGATATAGCATTTTAAAATATAAATATCAAGTATTTATATGCATTTAATTATTTTGTTTTGTTGCTTCCCTTAGTCGTGTTTTGTATAATGCTAGAAAATTATTTACTAACCTTCTATTAAATCTAAATGCCGATAATTGCATTTATGTTTATGAAAATTGTAGTAAAAATTATAGGTAAAATGTAGTACTGACTTGCTAATTTCTTCAAAATGCATGTGTTTTTCTAGGTTATAAGATGGATGTTGAAAGCTTGAAAGTTATAATTGACGCTGATATAAATGAAATTTTTCCTGTGAGTGACTTAGGAATAAGAGCTAAATTTAAACATCGATTATATACATGGAGAAGGGCAAACGTAAGCAGAAAAGGCTCAATCACAGAGTGAAGTTCAGAATTTATTATTTAAACTTTTACTTGTTATTATAAATAGGCGGAAACAGTATCTGCAAATAGCAGCTTTTGTCAAAGCTGGATTGAATCCCATTCATGTAAATATTCATCAGTAGCGTCATCAAATTCCACAGAGCAAAATGGTTCAGGGACAAGCTTATATTTTTTAAAGATTTTAAAATCTTCCGTTGATGGCCAAAATGTTTTAAATTATTATACAAATAATAGCTTTCTCGAAAAAGAGCACCGGGATATTATTGTGAAAAAAATTGTAGACCATTTTACTGATCAAAACAGAACTATGACATACAGTGAGGCTATAATAATGAAATTCCCAACCGAAAATATTGTAAGTCAACTTTAAAAGTATAATTCCTCTTTTGCATTGCATTTCTTATTTCTATATATTTGGATATTATATTTTAATTTTAATTTACAAATATGTAGGAAAATTACTATTTAAATAGGGAAAGCTCCATGACAAAGCTGTTAATGCCAGGCTTAGAATTAAAAGACATTACCCAGAAAATATACTTAAGACTCCAATTTCACCTAAAGCAGCAGTAAATATTAATGAAAAAGAAGAATACAAAAAAGACATAAGTTGGTTTTAATTTTCAAAATATAAAGTTTCCTCGTTTTTCCAATGCCAGCTGTTTGAAAAGCATATAAATTAGCACTTAATTTTTTTATAGTAATCAATCAAATTATAATGGAATTAATTTTTTCATTATAATATGCCTAGGCAGCTGGTTCGGTTTCGCTATGATGGATACCATAGTATTTGTTTGCCAAAATATTGTTTTTCGCTACAATTGTATTATTTCCAGCTGAAGAGCAATCTGAAACTAAGAATTGGCTAAAACATAATATTGATCTGAATGGAATGAAGTGGGATGAGATTGAAAAAAAATGGATTTCTGTTTGGTCTATTAGAAAGCAAGATATATATAACAATGAAGATGTTTTAAGGAACTGGCTTCTTTTTCAGCATAGTTCAGGCTATTTATTAGTAAGAAATTTCTGAAAGTTTTATTCATAATGGCTTTGATTGAATACCTTATATTAATTTATTTCAAACCGATAACAGACACATATGTTACCAAACGTTTTTATTAACTCTTTCCAGATTGAAATTGACTACAAGCTCCTCTATCCAACCACATCACAGTTCTTATTTGAAAAATAGGAAGCTTTCGTAGAAAAAGTTGTTCCTTATTACAAGAAAAATATAAAAGATATACAATCCTTACAGCTCTTAAACGAACTGGATGAAACCATTAGTTCTTGTAAGTAAAACTTGATTTCAAATGACTCGATTGCTGAAATATTGTGTACCTTTCAGCTTCTCGTGACTGCGTAATTGTCTTGCTACTCCATTCTATAGGGTCCGCCATCTAAGGTTTTTTTTTTTCAACTAGTGCTTATTTCGTGAATGATAACACTTAGCTCATGTCTGATTTGACAGATAATTAGTTTTATTCTTCCGCTGAACGAATATGGTTGTGTATACGCTTGAACAACGCTGGGAAATATTGCGACATTACTTTGAAAATCATGGTAATGTTGCAGAATGTGTGCGAAAATTGCGTACGGATTTTGGAAGAAGAGAAGCACCGTCAGCTCCGTATGTTCGTTATCTTGTGAAAAAAAGTGAAAGAAACTGGCATCCTCATCGATAAACCAAAGCGTGAAAAGCCAAAACCAGTGCGTACACCCGAGAATATTGATTGTGTGGCAGAAAGTGTGCGTGAAGCGCCATCAACATCAATTCACCGTCGTTCTCAACAATTGAACATTTCGGAGACATCATTGAGACGAATTTTGCATAATGATCTTGGTATGACGCCATACAAAGTCCAATTGGTTCAGGAGTTGAAGCCAACTGACCATCCAATGCGTTTTCGCTTCGCTGAGTGGGCCTGCGATCGACTTACAGAAGATGCCGATTTTGCCAAAAAAATCATCTTTTCGGATGATGCTCATTTTGATCTTGGCGGGTATGTAAACAAGCAAAATTGTCGCATTTGGGGCACAGAAAACCCGCACGCATACATTGAAAAGCCGATACACACAAAAAGAGTCACTGTTTGGTGCGGATTTTGGTCCAGAGGCATAATTGGGCCATTTTTCTTCGAAAATGAGCAAGGAGTGGCCGTTACAGTCAATGGCAATCGTTATCGGGCCATGTTGAACGAATTTTTGTTCAGGAAAATTGAAGAGGAGGATATTGGCAACATTTGGTTTCAACAGGACGGCGCTACGTGGCACACAGCCGAAGCTACACTCGATGTTTTCAAAAAAATTAAAAAAAAAAAAAAAGTTATTTGGCGGACCCTGTCTATTGAAGCCATCAGTAACCTCAGTAATTGATAACTCCTCCAAGAAAAAAAGAAGATGGAAGCCGTCTATATGTGATAGGCAGGAATCTATGTTATCAATTGCAACCCTAGTCAATGATTACGAAAATGTCGTCTCGACTTTGAAAAATAAGTATTTGAAGAAAGGCTTATCTTTGCAACCTGTTATTGTGGCCATAGGTAAATCAAAAACAACACTTACCGAATTTGTATATATATGGAGTTAAGTACAAATTTCACTCATTTTTAAAGGCTTTCGACATTTTATTTAAATGTCTT
Source organism: Dioctria rufipes (assembly GCA_963924295.1). Taxonomy (NCBI): domain Eukaryota; kingdom Metazoa; phylum Arthropoda; class Insecta; order Diptera; family Asilidae; genus Dioctria; species Dioctria rufipes. The sequence continues at coordinate 173,195,993 of OZ002742.1, read as the reverse complement.
CAAGTAATGAATTTCAAATATCCTGTAGAGTGTCAGAATGTTTATATTTTTTTCGAAAAATTATTCTATAATTTAAATTCAAAAAAATAATTGACTCCAAATACGTCGAGTTTATTGAAATATTTAGATAATAACAAGTAATTATTTCTAAGTATTGCATAACGACAGAACATTTTCAAATACTCTAAAATAATTATGTTTTTATGTTCACTTTCTCGTGCAAACTTTACAGCGCCAGACTTACTAATAATACATATCACAGAATATGTTTTGGATAAATTAGAATCATTCGAATGTTTACAGGATGACTGCTTTCAAAAATTTAGTAATATCCATATATTTAAAAGGCACCTATATAGAGTTCATTTTAAGCAACAAAATAATTCAGAAATAATTCTTATGAAATCCACTTATACTATACTCTTTGAAAAGAAATCTTCAAGTGACGAAAGTGAACAAAATATATCAAGCCAGTACGTATAGGCTACCTTCAGTGCAATCAGTTTTAAACTAGAATGTAGGTCTTTCTCTTGCATTAGAATTACACAATAAAAATAATTTTAATAGAAAAGACGTCGCTTTTATCCTTGAAAAAATTGCAAATATAATAATAAATCCATTTGCTAAAATAGTCCAGACTTCAATTATTCCTTTAATAGAAGACAAAACTAATCAAAATTATGCAAAGCACTTATTTGACCAAATCCTGGATACCTTTACTGAGATCAGAACTGAATATCGATTTTTTCAGTACATAGAAAAAATTGGACTTTATAAGGAACCACATTGTTATACTATAAACAATGAAATATCTGAAGTTGTATTAAACTATACACCTTCATTGGTGTCACAATGCCTATCTCATTTCAAATAAAAAGTTATTTTCAATCTAAAAATATATTACGGATGGCTTTAGATAATATGCAAGATTTAACGCAAAGACATTTAACTACACATAATATTTGTAATATAATCGATGGAGATAGTTGGAAATTGAAACTTAAAAATATAAAATCGGATTTGGTTATTCCATATGTGCTGTACTTTGATGACTTCGGAATAGATAACCCCTTAGGGCCTCATGCTAGTGATCAGATTATTTGTGCTTTATATTATACCTTTCCGACTATACCAAAAGAAGATTTATCCAAATTAGATAATATATTTGTGACGGGCTTTTTTAAATCAAAAGATAGATCTACATATGGTAATGCGTTCACATTAAAACCATTCGTACAAGAAATACAAACCCTTGAAACAGATGGCTAATTGTAGACAATGTGAAATATGACATTAAATTTGTTCTAGCGTTGATAGTCGGTGACAATTTGGGACTAAATACTATTTTGGGGTTTACCAAGAGTTTTAATTCAAATCATTTTTGTCGCTGCTGCAAGCGTAGCAAATCTGAGATGCAAAAAGACATTAAGGAATTTCCAGGTTCTCTCAGAATGCAAGAAAATTACCAAATAGATATTTTATTAAATAATGAAAAAAATACTGGTATACGAGAAAATGGTGTTTTTAATTCCATCGATTCTTTTGACGTGGTTCATAATTTTTGTTTTGATATTATGCATGACCTATTTGAAGGTGTTTGCAGATACGACTTGTCTAAAATTTTACTTTACCTCATGCAAGAAGCCAAGTACTTTAGTTTGGATATTCTAAATTACCGTAAACAAATGTTTAACTATGGTGAAACAGAGATAGGTTAGCATTTCGCCTCCTCTTCAAATTTCACTCTTCCTTTAAGATGACAGCACGAGAAATGATGACCTTTGTTCATTTCTTACCATTGATGATTGGGGATCTAGCTCCTCTGAAATACGATGTATGGAGATTTTTTCTTATTTTATTACAAATAATTGACTTGGTTTTATTACCTGATTTAAATGAGAGAGATTTAGAACTATTAGATAAACTAATATCACGTCATAATTGTTTATATCAGTCACTATTCAACAAATATCTAAAACCCAAAATTTCATTTTTTACTGCATTATGTGAAAGCTATTCGGAGAAGTGGTCCTTTAAAAAATATATGGTGTTTGAGATTTGAAGCTGTACATAAAATTTTTAAGAATTATGCCAGATCTACCAATTCTCGCGTTAATGTTCCTTTAAGTTTATCGCTTAAAGCCGAATTAAAGTTTGCAAATCTACTTTTTAATGAAAGCTTTTTTAAAAAGGAATTACAGTTTGATGAAAAAACGTAGTTTTATGTAATTTGACTGACAAATATAGTGGAAAGTTTAAAGAAATAAATTTGTCGTCAAATTTGTGCGCCAGTAAAGTTAGCTTTAGAGGTAAGAATTATAAACCAGAATTTTTTGTAGTAAAATTGGAAAATAATCTTCCAGTGCTCTTTAAAATTATAGAAATGATAATACAGGATACTAATTTATATTTAATTTGTAAGCAGTGGTGCGTTATAACCTTTTGTGAACATCTCCATACATACATTGTGGGAAATCAATGAAATGAATTTTGTTTTTGTAATGCTAAAGAGTGTCATGGACAACCTATACATTTATATTACTTGAATGATGGAAACAAAGTCATTAAAAGATATTAATTTTTGTATTTTGGATATAAAGTAATACAAGTATATTAATCTGCCAAACAAGCAATATATAGATTATAATGATATTTTTTTTATATTGATCAGTATACATATTCTTTTCTTTAATAAAAACTTTAAACAAGCAACAATTTATATGTTTTTCTAAAAAAATTACTTTCCTATAAAGTCTGAAGATATATGCTACGTACAGTTATTAATAGTACCACTCTATTTATTTGACTATAAATGGTTAAATTGTCTCCCATTAATTACAATGTGATTCATCATAAAGTGAAAAGTAAGCGTATTGTTAATTTAATTAGACAAACTATTTAACTAATATGAGAACTTTTTGAATTTTATGGTTCTTATATGATTACATTTAAAGGGCGTCATATAATACAGGGTGGGCCAAAAGTCACCATGGGGTTTAAAAATTTAATAACTTTTTCGTTTATATATTTTTTTTATTTTTTTTTTTTTGGATTATATAAATAACATCTGGAGAATAAATAATGGAGAGATTCACAACTGAACAAAGAACCAGAATAATAGAATTTTATTACTTAAATCAGCGTTCAATTATTTTAACGCAAAGAGCATATCGTCGCCATTTTAACGTCAGAATTTCGTCCTCTGAAGCCATGATTCGTTGCTTAGTTGATCGTCACCACCAACATGGCACCGTAAGTGAATTGCCTCGAACCGGTAGACCGCGTATAATTCACACTGCGGAAAATATTGAACGTGTAGAGCAAAGTGTTAACGAAACACCAGAAACATCTACCAGAAGGCGTTCTGCTCAGCTAGGGATGTCTCGTACGTCACTACGGCGCATTTTAAAAAAAGATTTACTGTTATTCCCATATAAGGTGCAATTGGTGCAAGAATTGAAACCCGCAGATCATCGGCAACGTCTAATGGCTTTGTTAATAAGCAGAACTGTAGGTTCTGGGGTTCTGAAAATCCAAGAGCCATTCATCAGCGACAATTGCACCCCATTAGGTGTACAGTATGGTGTGGCATTACATCCGAAAATATCATTGGGCCTTACTTCTTCGAAAATGAAGATGGAAGTGCTGTAACCGTAAATGGAGAGCGGTATCGGTTTATGATAGAAAATTTTTTACGTCCTGCTCTTGAAAACAGACCTGAGATGTGGTTTCAGCAGGATGGAGCCACTGCCCACACTGCCCTAGACACAATGGCACTTTTAAGGCAAATTTTTGGACAGCGAATAATTTCAAGAAATTCGGAAATTAATTGTCCAGCGCGTTCGCCAGATTTGTCAGCACCCGACTATTTTCTTTGGGGTTATTTGAAGGAGCGAGTATATGTGAACAAGCCCGAGACAATCTTTGAACTCAAGGCCAACATTGTTGCAGAAATTCGAGCGCTACAGCCACAAATGTTGAAAGATGTTATGGAAAATGCTCCAAAGAGAGCCCATGATTGCGAAGTTAATAACGGCGGTCATTTAAGTGACATTATTTTCCATACTTAGCGTAAAAAAATTTCCATTTTGTGTATTTTATAATCTAAAAAAAAAAAATAAAAAAAATATATAAACGAAAAAGTTATTCAATTTTTAAACCCCATGGTGACTTTTAGCCCACCCTGTAGTTATGACCTATACCTTTTTGAAAATATAAGATTCAATATTAAAAATAATAGGAGAAATCGTTAATTATTTATATGGGGTATTGTTATTCTTATTAGTACAACACATTAATTTAATTGGGCAGAATAACTATTCTTTCAATATATTTATTATTATTATTATAATAGTACCTATCCGATTGACCAAATATAATAGTAAAAACTATTGAAATACTATTAAATTCCTTTTGAATTATATATTATATATTTTTCTGAGTGTACCGTAATATTTCCGAAAAGTATAATCAATTAGCCTGTAATTACGGCACATCGGGCAGTCCTAAAATTATGGTTTTCCTTTCTTAAATCACCTAATTCGATCATGTAAGGATCGCCATATATGTAACAAATGACTTGGATTTTTCTGTCATCATCTCCTGGTCTATAAGTACAAATACACCTTTTTTAGATGAAAACTCCTGTCCTTGGATAAAAATTGCATAACAGATACCTGACTCGACTTAATTATGTTTGAATTATATACAATAAAGGCTTTATTCGCAATGCTAAATAAAATAACATCTCATTTGTTTTTGCAAAGAATAAGTGAAACTTGATGCGAAGCTAAATTCAATGTCTATCCAGCAAAACATCTCCATACAAATCTCATTTAATGCTCCACCATGGGAATGTTCTTTTATTTCGTTCGTCTCCATCAGACATACAAGAGGACGTAATTACGTTACATTAACGAAACTAGTTAGTATATATATGCCTTGAAAGAAGCGCTAATTAAATTACAGTCTCTGTCAATAGTGTTGGTAAGCTCTAATTATCCCAAGTATATATTTGCAATTTGTTTGTTTAAGCTTCTGTTAATTATTTCACCATTATGGATAAACATCTCATTATAATGTAATTTTAGTATAGAAATATATGGGAATATTCATGCATACACACATACACATATATCTCCATTTTGTTTCCTATAATGTGATGACTTATTAAGTGTAACAAGCTAAGCTAAAAATATTTTACAGTATTCGGATATTTTTGGTAATGGATCATCTAATTTTCATGTTTAAATTGGAGATCCTTCAATTAATTAAACGAGCTGGTATTTGGTTAACAAGAACTTTAGCAGTACCTACATTATCAACTGGTTGAATCATAAATTTTTTTATAATGACAATAGATTTTGATCGACTGTATTACAGTAGAAACTGGTATTGTTAAATTGGTTTAGACTGGCAGATGAAATGGTTTCACTTGTTGCATTTATTTCTTTTGATTTTCTTTATGTTGGACAATAACTGTGAGTGTTTTAAGTGAATTTCCGCATACAGAATCTCTAATTTTGCTCTTTCGACAGTGTTTAGTGATTGTGAAGAAGTGGTAGTTCAGGCTTTTTCAATAAAGCACACGACTTTTAACTTACGTTTTTTTTATTTTCAATGATTTCTGAGCACGGTCGATAACAGACTGATAGATACAAAATTGTTACATGGAGTACTAATTTGTGTTTGTATGCGTGACGTCAACTTTTGGCTCCGACGTTGCTACATTCCATTTTGCTCGCTGTTGCAAATAGTGCAGATAATATCTGCTCAATTTGTACCAGAAGTGTTGTACTACATTCTGAAATAGCGCCGATCTTATTAATCTATTAATTTCTGTATCCATGGTTGATGGTTTTAGAATATTGTTGAGCGCAGACCCCTCCAAGAAGTGCCCTGGCGTTAAAACATCACAAGCTGTAGGGTCACTACTGATCGGACAGAGCGGTTTAGAGTTGCGACAGGTTTCAATTTGACATAAGATCGTACTCATCTTCTCATTGGTCAGAACAGTGTCGCCTATTGCTCCTTTAAGGTGGTATTTTACGCACTTAATGTTGGCCTCCCACAATCCCCCGAAGTGTGGGGATGATACAGGGGTAAAACTCGAGTGTGTACTTTGCACTGAAAGAGCTTCAACCACATCATGTTGATATTGGTTGTAAAAGATCTTGCCATCTTACTGCAGTTCTTTATTGCGTCCTACAAAAGTAGTACCGTTGTCCGAAAAGATGGTACTGGGAATTCTTCTTCTTGCCGAGAATTGTTTGCATGCCGCAATGAAGGCTTCAGTTATAGCATCGCTAACTGTTTCCAAATGTACAGCCTTAGTGTAGAAACACACGAAAGGAGCTATGTAGACTTGGTAGGTCTTCTGTGCCTGGATTTTAGAAACCCTTAAGGAGATGAGTCCAGCATAATCTACGCCTGAGTGGGGAAATGGGCGAGAACGTACGACTCGATCTTTTTGTAGTGCAGCCATTATTTGTGAGCAGCAGTTGCTCGAAACTTGAAGCAGATGTCGCATATATAGATAGTGAACAATGCGAAGTAGACCAGTAATCCAGAATTTTTGTTGAACGTAAATTCATGTGTTCTTTTCTCCTCCATGTTGCGTGCGTAGTCAAATGTGCATCTCTTACAATAATACAATCACAGAGTGTTTTTGAGAAAATGACAGGTTTGAATTATTTAAGTGATCTCCTACACGAAGAAGTTTATCTTCATCCAGACTTGGCTGTAGTTTTAATAACTACTCTTTTTAGTTGAACAAATTTTCACTGGGACAGTCTCCTTAGCATTTGCGTAATTTTGTTCAGTTTTCACCCAGAATATGAGAGCATTGTTGATTTTGGGGAGGGGGTGTTAATGGTCTGATGTGATCCTAAGAAGTTTCCTCAAAGAAGAGAGCTGATTAAAAAAGTCTCAGCTTGTAGCTGTTGCTGAAGACGAACTGTGATGAGCTTTCACAGACTGTTCCCCATCAAGAAGAAGCGACTTATTTGATGAGAAGTTCTTTTAGGCTACTCGGTTGAAGGATCTGACGGAAATGTTGGACAAAGTCACTGAAGTGAGCTTTTAATTAAATTTGACGCTGGTAGACCTCCGGATGAATTTTGATTTGTGGGAACATATCGCCATGGATTTTCTTTTAAGAATGTGTGGATTTCTGATACGCTAATTGCAATAGAACTTTTCCAGGTATGGGGATGATAACTGACCCACTCAAGAAATCTGGTATAGTCAGTCCATGTGTAGATGGGTAGGTAAGACAGATTTAGAGCTTGACGTATATAATCGATGAGTTTGGCAAGTAACACTGCACCGCAGAGCTGCAGACGAGGGATTGTAGTTCGCTTCAGAGGGGCTACTCGAGACTTGGCTTCAAGTAATGTCACTTCGATATTTTCATAATCGTGTTCGACTGTCATATAGACAGCCGCGGTATACGCAAATTCTGATGAATCCGAGAACCCGTGAAATTCGCAAAATAGCTGTTTCGAATGATGTTCGATTCAACAACCGATCCTTAGGCTTTGAATGTTAGGTAGGTCTTTTCCAAACACTCCCCTGTCATTGGCCAGTTTTCCTGACGGGTGAATCCCAATCAAGACCAGCTGTTCAAAAATTCTGCATTAAAATTTTGGCTGAAATAATAACAGGAAACAGCCATCATATGGGATCGTACAGTCGAGTACAGTCACTGGATGGATGCCATTCTAATCATACAGTATTAACACCTATTACAACGGATAATTCCCATGGGCTTTGTACTAGTCGACGTTCTTCCAGATTTTCCAGAAGCTCAGCTCGATTAGCAGTCCACTTGCGAAGCTTAAACCCACCCGTCCTTAATATAGCATTAAATTGATGTTGCAATTCCAAGGCTTCCATAATACTTTCGTGACCAGAAGGATGTCATCTACATAAGTATCGTGCTTAATAGCGACAGATGTACGTGGTAAATTGCTTTCTTTGTCCTGTGCTAATCAGTGTAGAGTTTTTATAGCAAGATATGGAGCGCAATTCATTCCATAAGTAGCAAGTGCGTTGCATGTCTTGATCATCCCTTTGCACAAGTATCTGGCAATATATTTTTTGGATGTCGCCGGAGAATGCCATCATCTGTTTTCGCCACTTAATTATGATGTTTAGGACGTCAGACTGTAGGTTTGGACCAACCTGCAGAATGTCACTCAAAGCCAGCCCATTTGATGTAATAAATGATACGTTACAAACCACTTGTAGCTTAGTGGTTACACTCTCATTTTTCACAATAGCGTGATGCGGGAAATAGAATTGAGAATTTATACTTTCAGGCCACATATTGGAGTCGAACCTTTGATTGCGATTGATCTCGATTATGTGGTCTAGTTGACGATATTCTTTCATAAATTGTAAATAGTTCGTAGCTAGATCAGGATTTGATGCAAATTTTTTTTTCCATCCGCAGAAGTCACTTTAGAGCACCGATGATGAATTATCTTTCTCAAAAATTAGTCGTCTGCCTTCTTATATCATTCGCAATAAACCCGTGCAATTTTTAATATGCGACTTTTGGTATTCGTAAAATGGATTTTCATCATTTTAGAGCTCCCAATAAAACCTGGAGAATTCTCCCAGTTGTGTTCTTTTTATTTTGTATAGCTGGATATTGCCAATGTTTTCTAAATTTTCTCTTTGTAAGTAAAGTAAAGTAAATAAAGGTAGACCGAGTGACGCAGTACTCCTGGGCGCAGAAATTCACACGCTGCAATATGATAACCTTGCATTGCGACAGCGGTAAAGCACAGGTGACCAAATTGATGGTTCACGATTTGAGTACGGTGTAAATAATAACAAAACAAAATGAATATTTACGCATGTACGTATGACAACGATGAATGACGTGATTCAATGATAGCCAGCTGCAAGCGTTGAGAAAAGATGTTACTTGTACAAGTGCTGTGAGGTATTAGAATAAGCATTTTAGCATTACAAAATAATCATGTAAAATTAAGATTATCGGTAAGCAGTTAAGGTAAAATTTTAATATAAATATTGTGTCCATTAGAAATGAAATTCAATTAAAATCGTAAATAATCACCTCAATAAGTTGTTTTTCATTATGAGCAAAGCTACATTAGTTACTGCACTATACTACATGCGTTAGGAGCAAAGCTACATTAGCTAATCCACTACACTACACACCATAGCAGCAAAGCTGTTTAGCCACTCTGTTCAGCGTTTATCCACGTACCTACAACCTACGTGCCGTCACATAGTCAAATCCCACGAGTAAGGTGTTCGCATGAGAGTACTACTTGGCTACAGTTTGATAGCAAGTGCTTCAGAAACTCAATCCAAATTTCCTCACAAGAAACGCAACAAACTAGAGCTACATATACTATTTACAGAACCTCATCATCGGAACTAGAATACATTTTACGAAAAATAATACATGTAATTAATAACCGATAATTACTAAGTATTATAAATGAACTAAATATTTAAGTAAATACAAAACATCGATTCATTTCTAGTAAGAAAGGTATTCGCATTTCAAATGGTAAAAATTCTATATCTTACCGGTCCGTACCGTACTGCACCACGCTCAATGTTCTAATAAAAATATACATGCTAGGTCTTATATGAAGTTGACCCATTATGTATCTAACGTTTAGAATTACCTAAGTGGTTCCATTATTACTTGTTTCCGACTTTCAGCAATCTTTTAACAAATTTGTCACTTGATTTTATATTTGCAGTATGTCTTCGCATCTTAAGATGTAAAATAAAATTCCAAATAGGTAACTACAGATGAAGAAGGAAAAAGTAATCATAATTTAAAATACTTCAACAGAGGAGACTACTAAATCATCTTAATTTTCGCTTAAAAAAAAAAAAAAAAATATGTTATGTATATGAAAACAAGAACATTTTAACATTTTAATGCTGCCCACGCATATCTAATGCATTACTCTGCAGATACATTAGTAAAAGACCACAGAGAGCCTCTAAAATCCGAAAGTTATGTTTCTTCCTACACGTAATAATGCTCAGACCCTCGACTTTATTATAGGTCGTAAATGAACACATTTTGAGTAATTGGATTACTTCTTTAATGCGTAACACGCACAATCCCGCTGGTGCTTTTAGATATTACTGAATGGAAACCTATGTATATAGGTATTTCCTAGATAAACTCTCCCTTTTACATACATATGTATATAGGGAAATATATGTACATATTATACTATGGATTATTATGAAATAAGAGAAGTAAATATTTTCTTTATGATTTAGAAAGTCTTAGCTCACGGAAAAAAGGAAAGAAAGTTCTTGCCATACTTTATTTAAAAAAAAAAAAAACTCTACGGAAAAATAAATAAAGAAAGAAATAATTGAAGAATTTAAGGCAACACGGAATGACGTAGATTTGCTAATAATTGCAGTTATGCTGTGCCTTTTATATATATATGTAGGTATGTATCGTGGGGTATGTTCAAGATTTTTGCTCGAGAATAGCATAGCATGAGCAACCAAATGTCAAGAAAACGTCAAACCGTACTCAAACAATAATAAAGGTCAAACAATTTTGAACAAAAAAAAAATATATATGATTTTTCGTTGGGCAGTTGTGTGTGCGAGTGAGTTCTTATAAAAAGAACCCTTAAAAATAGCTTATTTCGATGAAAAAACTGTAATGTACCTTCGTGATACAACAAGAAAATAGCAAATATTGCGTGAAATATTTTATTGTTAAATTAAAACTGTACGTAATTTTTGGATCGTTTCTTCTCCCTATTAAAATTTGAAATTTGACAACGAAATAATAGATATAAATCCACAAATGGAAAATCTTTTATACCTAGATTAAATTCAAACTGAACAGTTTTAAATTTTACATCAAAAGTTTTCTTATGTTTTGTTAAAAGAAAACTTTAAAAAAATTGGCTCTTTTAAGAAATATGTCTACATAAAACTAAAAAAATTAAAATTGATCTGATATTTATATAGAAAAATATTACGTGAAGTCCGTTATCATTTCAAAAGTATTTAATTTACAAGAGTTAATTGCTATTCATTTTAAATACTTCAATTTATCTGTTTTTCGTTTTTAAACTACTCTCGTTATTCTTTTATTTATCTCCGAACTAGATGTGTTGGATGCTATTCGAATTCCAGTCAGGGACCGTAAATAACTGTTATTTTTGGCACTCAGCTAAAAAGTCCAATCACGACTATGTAGTATGCTAGACAAAATGAAATCTGATTGATGACTAATCTGTAATCATGATTACAAATTGATAATATTAATCAGAAAAGTAATCATTTTTGGCAATTAATGATTGATAAATCGTAACCGTAATCATGACTACATTTTTTGATTACAAATTTGCAAGAGTTTTAAAATTATAGTTAAAATAAAATAAAAATTGTTGTATTTCTATTCCGAAATCGGTAGTGGCACATAAACTAATATTTGTAATCACATATCTGTAGCGGGATGGTTATTGAATATCTGATATCTATAGATTGGTGAACGGTATTACTAACAATTAAGAGAGTTAGAATCTTCTTTATGATATCAAAAACAATACTGTACGGTTTTGTTAGGTAGTAGTTAGTAAATCTAATCTTTCAGCCTCACTCTTGCTGTCATGTCAGTATTATTTACCCATTGCAAATCTAAATATAAAAAATATGTTGTAATGCATTCGTGCATCTATTCCATACGTAACTGAGATTTGTTACTACACTTTTCCAGTGTACAATTCTGTATACATTTCTGTTTCCATTCTCATTAACGTTTATGCTATAAAATTACGCAGCTATTTGATAATGAAGTTAATCATGGTAATGCAATCCCATTACCAGCAATCTACTTGTTTAGTATTTTGTCCGAGAGAATTCTCAGTTGCAATAGCTACAAAAGAATTGGATCAATTTTGGTAACTGCGAAAATATTGATTTGTTTTTTTGTTGAATCTATTTGAAGGACTTTCTTTAGAATTTGTATTCACTATGACATCTTGACATGTATACATAATTAAGCCCGTGGCGATATAAAGAATGATTTCGTATCTAAAGAGACAATGACTACACTGTAAAAAAAAGTAGGACAATCCCCAAATTTAAGACACATTTTTCTAAAAAAATAAATGTCGTTTTCTCTGATGGAAAGGGAAAAACAGTTTATTTTCCCCGGAACATCCAATGAATTTAGGTATTGGCACCAGAAAACACATATAGTACGTAAAATTTCCGCATTGTTAAGTTTTCTCGGATATAAGGAAGAGAACATTCAATAAATTAGATATTATTCTACAACAATTACAAATATACTTTCGTTAATATAATTCATACATTGTTTTTGAAAACAAGTCATTTATTTCGTTGGAGCGTTCCCAACGCCCCAGCACCACACTATCTGCCATACTAACTATGTGTTTTAATGATTATTATATATATGATAGCATAACATATATATATGATAGCATAACATATATATATGATAGCATAACATATATATATGATAGCATAACACATATTCTCATGTTTTTAAAGGTGTAGCAACTAATACCAGTAACTACAGTTTAGAAAAACTTTACCTGTTGCCTACATTTGAGATAAAAAAAAAATCCCTACATTTGAGGGAATATTCCCTACATTTTAGGCAAAAATATCTACATGCATTTTAGGAATAAAAGTCTAATCTACGTTTTCCAAGGTGGAGTTTATTCTAATCTTATCGAAAAATACCTATGCTTTGTGACACACATTGTTGCCACTCACTTTAAGGGAAATTTTTTTACTTTGTAGAGAGCATGAAAATAAATGAATAAAACTCGCAAGTAATATGACAAGAAGTGTAAGAGCTTAACAGCAGGCCAGATAATAAAAATGGATCTTTGACGTAATATGTACATAAATTGAAGAAAGAAGCTTCGACAGATTCAATTCGATGATAATTCGATGTAAAAATGTCAGCAAGGAGAGATAAATGGAAATTCTTCAATATCATTACAACAAAATGACATGCACAGACTCCACAACATAAAATCATATCATTAATATGAAATGCATGATACTGACACTTTTACCGGAAGACTGGACTGCTACAAAAATCAGGGAAACATTTCCAGGAACTACGAGCTATATGTTGAGGAAAAGTAAGCAAATATTACAAGAACAAGGAATTTTATCTATACGCCCTCGAAAATCTATAGACATTGATACGAAATTAAGAGAAATGACGATACAATTTTATCTTAATGACGAAATCGGCTCATGCCTGGAAAAAAGGATTTTGTTTCAATAAAGGTAATAGTCAATTTTTTCAAGGATTCTTTTAACAAAATTTTATTCAGGTTGATGTCGAAAGGAACCATGTGCAAAAAAGGTTACTTTTAGGGAATTTAAAGGAAATACACCTAAGCTTCAAGTCATCGCGCCCAGAGAACAAAATAAGTTTTTCAAAATTCGCCTCCCTTCGACCGAAAAATTGCATTTTAGCTGGTGCTTCGGGTACTCATTCTGTCTGCGTTTGTACTTCACATCAAAATATAAAGTTAATGACTGAAGCTATCAAAAGCAAAACACATAGCCAACAAAATATTACCAATTATAAAAGCTGCATATCCACGATGATCTGCAATCCACCCGACACTAAATGTTTTTTAAATAATTGTCAACAGTGCCCCGGCTTTCTTCCTTTAAAAGAAGAACTAGAAAAGGTTTTCGAAGAGAATTGCGTGGAGGCAATTACATACCAACAATGGATATCAACGGACAGATCAAATTTGGAAAAGATCACTGAAAATACTGATGACTTCTTAGACGCATTTCAGAAAAGAATGACTGTATTAATTCCACACTCTTTCATTACAGAACGACAAGGCAGCTTTCTCAAGGAGATAAAGGATTCCTTAAGTCAAAACGAGTTTTTGGTTATTATGGATTTTTCGGAGAATTATTCTTTTGTGATTCAAGATGAAGTTCAGAGTTTTCATTGGACTAATTCACAGGCAGCCATACATCCTTTCGGTATATATTTTAAAAACGAAAATTCAAATATTGAGCATACAAATTTGGTCATAATATCGGATTGTCTCAAACATAATACTATTCTTGTATACCTTTTCCAGCGATACCTAATGAAATATCTTAAAGAGAAATACGGTGTTATAAAAAAAATTACATATTTTTCAGATGGTTCGGCATCTCAATACAAAAATAGAAAAACTTTCTAAATATGTATTACCATGCATGATGCAGATTTTGGATGTCCTTGTACTTGGTACTTTTTTGCAACTGCTCATGGAAAAAGTGTATGTGACGGCCTCGGAGGAACTGTCAAACGTTTAGCCACGAAAGCTAGTCTACAACGTCCCTTCAATCATCAAATAATATCACCTCGTCGGCTTTATGAATGGGCGAGTGAAAATATTAATAACATAAATTTCAATTTTGTTCCACAGGAAGAATATTACCAGGAAGAAATTAACTTCAAGAGCTCATAGAATTCCATCGACACAAAAACTTCATACCGTAATTCCGGTCAACGAGGGAATTGTTTTGATAAAAAGATATTCGTTTTCTTCCGAAGGAACGTACAACTTATTGTCTGGCGCAAAGCTCACAAATACCATTGATGAAGACACATCTGACTTTACCATCTATGTAAAAAGTAGCACCTGGTGGTTGGGCTACATTATTTCCAATGACGAAAAGCACGAAATGTTTAAGGTAACAACACTTCATCCAGCAGGACCTTCTCATCACTTTCAATTTCCAAATGTACCAGATGTTCAATCAGTTTTAAAATCTTCATTAATATGTCAAATTAATCCTCAAATGAATAATGGTGTATATATTCTAACAGGCAGTAAAATTAAATATATAGCAGAGTTAATTAAATTAAGGAAATCTTAAATATAGAATGTACATAGGCCTCATATTAATTTTAATTTTACTTATAAATATTTCTAAGATACTTATATACTTACATACATATATAAAAAAGTTAATTAAACATATTATATTATTATCAATACGTTTCTTTTAATATTTTTACGGTAGTTGACCATTTCAGGATATAATCCTAGCTACATTATGTAAATATATTATATTAAATCTGAGTACTCAGCACACTTCATCAATTTTCGTTCGAAGTTTTCTGAACTACATATATTTAAAAAATAACTCCATCCAAACTTCAAGGAGTTCCATTTTCTCCTTTCTACAGCTTCCTCAAAAGCCATTAAGGATTAAATTAAAAAAAAATAAAAGAAATCGAGTGCGCATTTTGAGATATTCAAGGATAACGAACCATTCCATTATCCTTGAAAACAAATTTTCAGAAAAAGGACCTCAGCTAATTTTTTTCAGGAGCTTTAAAGCTTCCTTAAACAAATGGAGTTTGTTTCATGGGCTTACGATGTATACATCCTAAGATATAAAATTTTGAATTTACAGCTTCCAAGCAAAATTTGCCACTTTTTCCAAATTTCAAAATACCATATCGCCGTCAAAAATGGACAAAAACGAAAAATATTTCAGCAAAGTACTACTAACAATAAGACAAACCTACTTATCAAATTTTATCAAAATCGGAGTTGGTCAATGCACAAATTTATACAATATTTGTCGATTTTCTGTGGAATGACTCAATAAACAAAGGCCCAAGAAGAATAGAATCACCTACTAACCTCAACACAAGAGACAAATCCACAGATAGAGAAAATACCTATTCAATGAAATCAACAAGAATAAAGAACAAGAGCAGCAACATCAGTTGGAGAAAGAGAACAACAACAGAGAGAAGTCATGACTAAGTTTAAGAATAAGAAAGCTTCGGAAGGTTCCGAGGGAATCTATCCGAGGTGAACTATTAAAAAAAATTGCCAGAATTATTAGCATTAACTATAGCTCTCCAGAATAAAAGATAAAATTGAGGAAAATACGCGAGAAGAGCAAGCTGAACTCAGACCGTGTCAGTGTATAGAAATCAATGAAAGACCCTACGAGTAATTGTAGAGCAATAATCGGAATGTTATATTTCTCAGGAAGAAAATATGATACACCTGGTACAATTCAAGTAGATGACTGGCTAGCGGCCCAGAGAGATAGAGAGAGAGAGCAGCATTTTATTCTGATTTCAGCAGCTGCAGAGTTCTGATATCTCTGCGATATTCTTATAAACAATGAGAGTCCTTTTGGAAAATATTTTATATTTATGATCCTTGAATCCTTCCGCTGTAATATCGGCTCACTCGAACCCCGCTGCATTAGTGAATTCCTTCCGTTCAATAAAATTCCGTGATGCTTTTTTTATCCCGAACTGTGCGAATATTGAAGACTATACCATCATCTTTCTTTCATCCGGCATACAATTTACGAAAGTTTAACGGTGGCATACATCAGCACCTCCACCACTCTCCCCAGGTTTCTTAATTCCTTTCCCTAACATCTTCCTGTCATGCTGTGCGTGGCATTATAACGTATCCCCTGAACTTGCCTTAATAATATTTAAAAAATCAAACTTTCTTGACTTTAGTAGAGGTAAAGTACGCAGCGCTTTAATTCCTATATTTTGCAAAGTTACAATTTATGATGAATTGGTCAATTTGAAGTTTGAACAAAACGTGTTTCCATATTTTTACTAACTAAAATGGATGATTTGGAAGTTTTACACTTCCATTATATACAACCCAAAACAAAATAAATAATTTAATGCCTCGTTTGAATTTTGCGAGTGGCAACGCGAGTGGAGCGTTGAGAAACATTTTTCGTTCCGAGTCGTAGCCACGTAGTTATCTATTCGACACACTAAGAAAAATCCATCTCAGTGAATTAACGATTTTTACAAAATTGTTGTAGTGTGCCAAAAATCAATATGAACTCCTATAGATATTATTAGAATAATATTGTTTTAATAAGATTTCCCACATTTCTGTAATATGAGGAATACTATTAATTATCAAACATGCACCCTATAAATTTAATATTATATTTTATTAATAATCCATCAATACATACAAAGAATTTAATGTGAAGCATCACAATAAAATAATAGTTCGCTTTGTTGAAAATCTATAGGCTACAAATTATTATTTCAATGTGTATTTGACGTCAAATTCATGTGGTATCTAATAAACAGAGAAGAAGTACAGTAAAACAATATGATATCACTTAACTTTAATTTGGCATCAATTTTAAAGTAAGAGTAGGCACTTTAATAGAATATGGTATTAGATTAATTAGTTAAATATGACTGCTCTGATGCAAAAAACGCAATCATTCTCCCGTTTAGCACCATAAAAAGCAGTACACAATCAGACGTGTTTAATTGTATAGTTAGGGATGAAGTACATAATTTCTTGGTGATGATCATGGCGCAACAGATCTTAACTTTAGAAGAATTGGAAAGCATGATCTTTAGTGAAAGTAGTGAGCTAGCAAATACTGAACAATCCGGCGCAAAAAGTGTTCAGTCTTATGAATTATTGGTGACAGAAGTTTTGAATACATCCCCAGAGGAAAGTTAAAGTGATTTAGCAGTGAAAGAATTATTTCGCAACCAATTCGGATTAGGAATTGACGTGTAAAATAAGAATAAAATGTAAGTAACTTCTTTTATTTTATTAATTTATATGTCAATGCTCCTGAATTTATTTGCAATTTTGATTTTTTTTTGTATATGGCCCAAAACCACGAAGGTGGCGAATTTGCTTTGGCAACTCATAAAAAAATAAATCTGAATGAATTTTAGTAAATAAGCATTTAATACTATTGAAATTAGTTGGATATATCTATACCTTGAGAAAATTATTTCAAAAATAAGTAATTGTCATTAATTTAACAGAAAACAAGGTTAAAAAGTCATTTCGGGAACGCGTCCGAAACACCAACTTGTAACTTCAACTCACTTAAAAATGTAGTAAAATCCAACTTTAAATGTTTTCAACATTCATTGTGAGTATTTTGGTTCCTAAAAAATACATTTTTTAAACTAACATAGACAAAATAAATTTATTTTAAATCCAGGATTAGTTAAAAGCTTGTCCAGCAAAGTATACGTCATATTCGTGAACGAAGCAATAAATAGGCAAAGCTTTTATTTCTGAACGCGACTTTTGGCGTTAGTGCGCTGTAGTAGTGAACAGGTGTTTTGTGAGATAGGGCGTTATTTGTTTTGTTCGCACAAATATAATAATTTTAATGGTAAGTACCTTTGTAACCATTTTATATTGACCGTACCTTTTTTATAAATCATTACGGGAATGTGTGTAACTATTTGTTAAATTAAGATTCCAGTTATTTAATATATATTTCTTAAAATTATTATTGTAAGATTGCGTTTAACCTCAAAATACGGCATCTAAGATGGCGGGCATCGGAATAAAGTGCGCGATAGTTTAAAAACGTCATTTCGGGAACAGTCATTATGGCAACGTTCCCGAACATGATGACACGTTCCCGAAATGACTCTGTTGTTCCCGATATGACGTTTTTAGCGCTGAAGGAATATTAAACTAGTATTTTGTGGAAATTAGAGTTTTATATTTACTTGCAGTAAACATGGAAACAACTGAAAATGGGAAGAAGAAGAAAAGGTCTACAAAAGCACTTAAGAAGGATAGTTCATCTTATTTACGCCACAGAGAAAAAGCCAATGCAAGGAAAAGAAAATTTTTAGATAATATGACAGAGGAACAAAAAGAAATTAAACGAGCTAAAGACAGGGAGTACTACCAGAAAAAGAAAGCGGAAAACAAGGTAAATAAAATATCGGATTTGACTGAACGTAAAAAACGAGTGCTAAGAAAACAATGGAAAAAAGCATCAAAAAAGTATAGAGACAAGAAGAAGATGTTAGCAAATGCAGTCAGTGATACGCCTCCGCCTTCAGATAATGAGCTAGACATACCATTATTACCATTACCACCCTCTCGCAGTTTAATGCAAAGACAACGTGGAAGAAAAAGAGTAAAAAAAGACCGAGCAAAAGCATATCGAAAAATATTAAAGCAACAAGGTATGATTACAGAAATGAGACGTGAAATTGAAGCAATGAGGAAAAAATTAAAAAGAATGGAACAACTAGAGAAGAAGAAAAATATACCAATGACTCCTAATAGCAAAGTGGATGCCTTAATCAAAGATATACCTGTGCCTGTGCCCCCTCAAGTACGCAAGCAGCTGTTATTTGGGGAGGTATTATCAACTCAACTGAAGACGAAGGCAACAACATTACAGAAAAACTCAAAAGAGAGAGAGGTTCTTCAAAAATGTGTCAGTGGCACCGATATTAGGAAATATAAATTGTTGCATATGGCCAAGAAATTTATGCCCAAAGAGAAAAATAATCAAACCATTCTGAGATCTGACCGGAATGTTCGCGAAGTTGTTTTGAAACCGGATGTACGCCAAAAGATCAAGGATTTCTTCCAAAAAGACGATGTTAGTAGGATGTGCCCAGGTAAAAGGGGCTTCGTAAAAAAAGACGGTGTCAAGAAACAAAAACGCGTCCTTTTATCAACAATCAAAGCATTACATCCAAAGTTTGTTCAAGAAACTGGAATCAATTTACCATACACAACATTACTAAGAGCGAAGCTATTTTGGATCGTAGCACCAAAACTAAAAGACCGTCAAACTTGTCTGTGTGTCAAACATGAGAACTTCGAACTAAAACTAAGGAAATTAAATAGCTTACATCAAACAGGTTACCGTGACACTGAAGCATTTATTGAAGAATATGTTTGCGACTTGATATCCTATGAGTGTATGAATGGATTATGCGATAATTGCAAAGAACTGACATTAGTAGAAGGAGAAAACGAAGATTCTGTAACATATTTTCAATGGCAATCCGTAAATAAAGAAAATATTATTAAGGGAGAAAAAAAGACATTTAAAATTACAAGTAAAATCCCTATTACAACCACAGTCAAAGAGTTGAGAAAAACTCTAGCTGAAGAAATTCCCATAATGAAACAACATCTTTATGGCATTTACAACTATAATAAACAAAAAAAAGAGCTGAAAGAAAAAATGACTGAGAATGAGATCATGATCCAAATTGACTTTTCGGAAAACTACACGACAAAATACTCAAAAGAAATACAGTCGTCGCACTTCGTCAAAAATCAATTAACTATTCATACTGGAGTTTATTACTCACGAAATGAAGACCATCAGTTGCAAGCCACGTCGTTTGCTACAGTGAGTGAAAATTTAGATCATCAGGCCCATGCAGTGTGGGCACATATGAAACCAATTTTAAGGAAAATTTTGGAAAACAAGAAAATTGACACCCTGCATATTTACTCTGATGGACCAACGTCGCAGTATCGTAATCGTACAAATATAAATCTATGGCTCAAAACCATAAATGACAAATTCAAACAAGTAATAAAAGCTACGTGGACATTTAGCGAACCCGGACATGGAAAAGGCCCCATGGATTGTGTAGGTGGAGTCCTAAAAAGAACTGCCGATAGCCATGTGTTGATGGGAAAAGATATCAAGACTGCCTCAGAATTTGTTAATCTGTTTAAAGAGTCTAATATCCACGTGGAAGAAGTTTCTGTTGATGAAGTTACAGGCATGAAGAAAATGATCCCTAAATCAATTCATGCTGTTCCAGGTGTAATGAAAATAACCAATATTGTTTGTCAAAAAGGCCCTGAAGTTATTATAGAATTGTTCCAATATAAAAATTTGCAAAAAATGTTAAAACTGCAAATGATTTCCAGAAATGAATGCAGCGATTTTCTCGAACCCACGGATTGTGATATACCTTTAGAAATAGAATCGTGTCAACAAGAACCATCTAAGATAAATTTTCAAGATCTGACGAACACCAATAACAGACAAAGCATTTTTAAAAGCATTTATGACTCTTCGTCATCTGATGACGAAAATTTGAAAATAATTTCTGATCGTCAGAAAGCTGTAAAGGTCAACGTTAAGGATAAAGAAACTGGATCGTCATATAATACAAATAACAAAGAAAATATTCATCCCAATTTAATTGGTCCTGGAACATTTTTATTGGTTAAAGTGCCTACCCAAAAGAGGAATATGTTCTATAGATACCTTGCCATCAGTCAGACTTGTGTTGAAGACGACGGAGAACTCAAAGTTACTTTCCTGAGATCAGTGCGCAATACTGCGAAGATATTTCAGCTACACCCAACAGATGTATCTTATATTACACTTGAACAAATTTTAAAGATTATAGCTACGCCATCACGGAAAATTGAAAAAAACCACGAGTATTACCATTTCAACTCTAATGTTGATATATTTGAAAAAAAATGATCCATTAATATTTTATAAACGTGTTTTTTGATGCAGAAACGTGCAAATTTAGTTAATTTTTCACATGGTTGTGTTACCTATTTTGTTTATTTTATTATTATAATTTTTAAAAGTCTAATGTGTGACTGTTAATTTCATTTGATTTGTGATGTAAATTCACTTTCAACTTTGTTGATAAGACTATTTTGTTTTGTTTTTGTAATTGTCAATTCTATAATGGAATGTAACTACTACAAGGATTGATTAAATATATTATAAAAATATATTTTAGCATTTATTACTTTAAAAAAACAACTTTACCAGTAACAAAATCCCAACTACATCATTCAGTGAACGCCTCAGTCATTCCGGGAACACTAAATCATTTTCGTGCACACCACTTTTATTTGTTTTTTATTAATAATTTCAAATATTTTTAAACGGGTAAATTCTTACATACAAAGAAAATAAAGTTCTTGTTATGATTCTAACCAAGTTTACTTTTCAATTCATTCGTATTCTCTAGAATAGTAACTTTAATGCTTCAAATTTGAAACTTAATGATCATTTTGATTTTCAGTTTATTTTTTTTGGAAAGCATGCTCATATTTTTCCGTATTTTTCTTTTGCGCTTAGTTAATATAATAAAATTATAAATCTATTAAGAACAATAATGTAGCAATTATTTTAACTCTTTAATTTTGCTATTCCTTTTAAGATTTTATGTGCAAATTACTAAATCGGAATTCGCCACCTTCGTGGTTTTGAGCCATATGTATATGTATACATATATAGATTGAGTATTGTAATTGAAAGTATTTTTTTGCAGTTTGAAATCGACTATAAAATTTTGTATACAGGAAAAGAGACTTTCCTCCTAACAAGGTGGGAGAAATTTTTCCAAATGATCATCCAATTTTTCAAGGAGCATATAAACAATTCGACGTCGCTTAAAATTTTGAATTATCTTGATGCTGATACTAATATTGATAATGGTATGTACTATTACAATATTTAAAAGTTGTGGGTTAACAATTTTTTTTTTTTTTTTTGTAATTATATAGATTCTCGAGACTGCATTGTATTTCTTCTTTTACATGCTGTCTTGAAGCTTTCTGCAGTTGTTATTTTAAAGGATAATAAACGAGTTCGATGGAAGCCTTCTATAATAGATGCCCAGCAATCAAGTGTGTTGCATTCTACGACATTTAATGATTACTAACGATGTGTAGAAAAGCACTATAAGGTATAGGTGGATAAAGGCTTAACTTTGCAGCCACTATTAATTTGTAATCGGTGAAGAAATCATCCAATTGAGTGCTTTCTACATCATGTACGACAGTATTTTATATAAATTTAATTCTTTTTTAAACGCTTGGACTGTATATTTAAGACCATTCGAGTACTTAATTTCAAATATCCCTCTGAGGGTAAGAACGTTTACAGAGTTTGATGAACTTAATCCAAATATAAAAAATTTAATAAACTATTTGGAAAAAAAAAACACAAACTAAATATTCAATAAGAGTTACATTTAAATTGATAAAATTTGAAACATGTTTTCTTGCTGCTTGTGTAAAAAACATTTTACTTCTTCTACTTTACTAATTAGTCATATGAAGACAATCCATATTATAAGAAATTTACCTTACTATGAATAAATAAAAAGATTACTCTTTTGGACTTTTTACCGGGTTAAACTTAATTTTCTTCAAGAAAGAATTTTTTGCGATATCTCCGGTATATAGCAAAAGCTATGAATGTGTACAGAAGAAATGCTTTCAAAAATTTCACAATATTTACTCACTTAAAAGACATTTGGATCGAGTTCATGTTAAGGCAAACTCTGGAAACTCGAGTAAACTGAATTTTCTTGAAGATGAACTAATATCAATTCCAGTTGAAAATGAAGTTGTACCGTTAAAAAATGAAATTTTAAATTTATGGTTAAAATTTGCTCTCCCTCTTTATATAGCAAGTGTAACTTAAATAGAAAAGATGTAATTGATATATTATCTGAAATTAATACACACATATTACAAATCCTATAACTGAAATATTAAAACATCTATTATACCACCAATTCAAAATTCTACAGAGAAAAAAGAAGCTGAAAATATAATTGAAACATTTCTTAGCTCAATGATTACTATTAGCAGAGAATACAAACTCTCTAGAAAGAAATGATATATATAAACACCCAAGAGCATACATTATTAGTATAATGAAATTTCTGAAGTTATCGTTAATTACACGCCATCTCTAGAGGATAATACTGTTCCAGGCATAATTATGCCCGTTAATTTTCAATTTAAAATTATGAATGTAAGAATGTTTTAATAGCTTACTCTAGAAAATATGAAAAGTTTAGAAAGTCAAAATAGCTAGCTTCAAAATATTACTAATGAAGATATTTGGAAGAAAAAAATGTGTCTGTTCGAAAATAAGACAGTTATTCCTTATATATCATACTTCGATGATTTAGGAATCGACAATCTGCTCGGTTCACACTGTAGAGATCATTCTGTTTGCGGAGTTTATTACACTTTTCCTACAATTCCGAAATATTATCTATCAAAAAATGACAATAAATAATTTATTGCTGGGATCTTCAAAACAAAATATAGATCCGACTTTGGAAATTTACCAACTCTTAAGCCATTTATTGAAGAAATAAAAGAAATGGAAGAGAATGGCATAGTTATTAAAGTGGATAATGTAGAGCAATATGTTTACTTCGTTTTAGCCGTTCATAAAATAAATAAGGAATACGCAAGGACAACGAATTCGCGACTTAATATTCAGTTGTCTGTTTGCATCAAAGCTGGTCTAAAATTTGCGAATTTATTGTACACAGAGGCATTTTTTTCTGAAGATTTATGCTTTGAGAAAAAATATACATTTAGATGTAATTTTAGTAAAAAATACGATAGCTTAGAACAGAATGCAATTGAAATTGCTTTATCAGAAGCTCTGTGTATCAGTCATTAAGGCAATATTTAGAGGATTAATATACAAAAAACACTTTTTCTTAAGTTCAACTTTCAACAATGCTGTGGAACTTTTTGAAATTGAAAAACTTGTTTTACATAAATCAGAGATACATATTATCTGTTGTAAATTAATTATTATTAATTATTATTATTTTTTTTATATGTACGTTATGAGATTTCTTTGGGTTTAAAAAAAAAACGATACACAAAATAAAAGGAGTAATTTATAAATGGAAATATACAAGAATCGATTCACTGAATTAAAGAAAATAAGACGTAAAGTTCATAAGAAGACACTTATTACTAGACATACTAATTTAAATGTAAACTCAATTTCAAAATGTTGACAAATCAGCAAACTAATACGCCACGTCTCTGGTGAAGAAACTCGGATGCCATAGAAAATAAAAATTCACAAGAAAACCAGTTAAAGGATAGCAAACAATAAAGAACGAAAAAGAATGAACGTTGAAAATAATCACAGAACTAAACATATTTGAAAGATGACTAAGTAAGCCGAACATTATGTCAGCTTAACCAAAGGCATCGATAGAGGCGATTAGTGTTACAATTCAGATTGAGCAATCATTTGCAACGAGAATATTTCAATAATGATTCTAATCACATCCACATGAATTATAATCTTGATATTGTGTACACACAGGGAAAAATAGATACAAATGCAGATGCCCTGTCAAGAATAAAAATGGACTCTGAGAAACGATACCAAAAGAAATAAAAGTTATCACACGAAATATGAAGAAAAAGCAGCAAAACGGAATGGAAAATTGAGACAATATAGAATCAGGCCAATTCTATATATGGGAAAACACATCCATCGCCGACATAAGAAATATTAAGAAAATACAATTTGATACAGCGTACGCACAAGAGAATGCGATAGATAAAAGTTTACCTGCATTATATAAGAAAGGGGTAACCGTTCAGTACAGCGATAATCCTGCATTTAACTCTGGTTACATCATGGAGAAGCTGATACAAAAGATGAACGAGAATAATATTAAAGAACTAGCACTCGCAAAAGATGATGCTATATTGATATAAATGAAATTCAATAAGCTGCAGCAGAATGATAAATGTGGTAAGGCAACACCACTGAAGATAATACTATATGAACCCCCAATAAGAATCAAGGATACAAAGATTGAATAAGAATTAGTAAAAGAATACCATGACAATAAGCAAAGTGGACACGCTGGAATTAAAACGCTGCAACAAAGGCACATATGGAGAAACATTTGATAAAGAAGTACATAAACAAGTGTGATAACTGTGCAAAGAACAAATTCAAAAAGTACACAAATGAACCTCTCGTGATAACGGACACACCTACCAGTAGTTGCTAAAAGATCTCAGTTGACACACTAGGACCTCTGAGAAGATATACAGGGTGGGCCAAAAGTCACCATGGGGTTTAAAAATTAAATTGGTAACATATGGTAGGATGAAAAAAAGGAGGGGTAAGGTGGGGTGGGCAAACATGCTTACCTATGAAGAACAGACAGTTGGCTATCATGTAAAAAAGGAATGAAGAGAAACGGTCAACAGGGTGTGGAGCAATGTACAAACGAAAAAGTTAGTTATTTTTAAACCACATGGTGACTTTTGGCCCACCCTGTATATTTGCATACATTCTAACGCTACAATAAGAATCAACAAAGTTCGTAGAGGCATACCAGATATAAAAAAAAAAAAAAAAAAAAAAAAAAAAAAAAAAAAAAAAAAAAAAAAAAAAAAAAACTGGCTCAGACTCAAGAATAAGTAATCTAATAAAATGTAAATTTAAATAAGATACTATTTCAATAGAATTGATTAGGGCATTTAATAAAATAATTATTTCAATAGAATTAACAAAAAGTAAGGCATTTTTTCAATTTCCAATAAAATTAATAAGATATAAGGCATGTAAATTTAAAAGACTTTCATAATTTAGAATAGAACACTAAACAGTTAAGAATAAGTTTTAAAAAGAACAATCTGTAAACAAACAAAAAAAACCAAAACAAAATTTTTTTTCTTCTCATGTACAAAATTTTTTTTTCTCTAAAGGGTGAGGATGTAGAGCCATGACCACGGTCAAGAAATGTAAACATAAATTGATATGAAAAATAAATAAAAACAAACAAAGTTTGTTCGACCTCAAGACGAATTTGCAACGCAAGCAAATTCTGCTATGCAAGCAGAATTCTTCATTGATAAAATATTCATACCTGAAGTCATTGCTTAACATACATATCGATACATTTTGACTCATTCAGAAATTGTGTGAACAGAAATGCTGACACTACAATTTCTGATTATTAATTTTGTATATTGCAATTCTGCAATAATCCCCCCTTTAGAATTGTAAAGAAATACTGATTCCTTTGTAATCGATTTATATAAATAAGCAGCTATTGTTCAATAAAAATTAGACTAAAACTGACTATCGAAAGGTGTCTTTTTATTTCTCAAAATTCAACATCGGCATACTCTGCCATCATGCTATTACAGCGGCATACTCTGCCTTAGCAAAATTCAAGATCGGCATACTCTGCCATCCCTCCATATAGCGGCATACTCTGCCTTTGTACAGATATAACAGCGGCATACTCTGCCATACATTATAAAGCGGCATACTCTGCCACACAAATTTCATTGGCATATTCTGCCTTAAATAATATAACAAGAGAGGCATATTCTGCCATCAAAAGTAAGTTCAGCAGTCTTCTGCCTTTTCTTGATACAAGTCATGACATGTACAAAACATGGATAGATGCTTGCGTAAAAATCATAATATTATTACAGGACTATCAATTATTTTTATGAACATATTCAGTCTTATATTTTAGGGTATAAGTCAAGTAATTATTTCTTAAAAAATTTTAAGTTTTTTGATGGACCTCCAACTCATACTTATTGTACTAACGACCGAAAAAAGGTATAAGTTTGAATAAATTTTAAGAAATTAAAAACAAAAACAATAATGAAAGCTTAATAAATTATGAATTTTAATTATAATAATGGGTTTTATTTACATTTTAAATTACAGCTATCTATATTTGGAATTATTGCCTTCGGTAGGTATTTTGAATCGTGAAGACGGAGAAGAAAATGAAATTTATTAATCTCTACTGCGATCAACCAATAATTTTATTTATTGTATTTAGTTCAATAACTTTAATAGCTTCATCCCTTTCATTTACCTAATATTAACTAAAGTATTAGTTGAATGGGATTCAGTTTTAAATCAATGTTTGCATAATATTAAAAATAATAGTTGACCATTTTGTAATAATGTGATCTAAAACATTAAAATAATGGTTGTACATAATTGCTTTTATAAGAGATGTAATTAAAATAATAGGATTAAATTAATGTGAAATTTTATATATTTTAAGACAGATCACATTAAAACTTAATGGGCTGTCACATTGTTTGAATACTGATATCCATTAATTTCAATATGATGTCTACCCCATTAATTTAAATATATAAACTATAACTTATCAATAGTATAAATCCCGTTGACAAATTATAATGGGAAAAACTATTAAAATCATATTAATTTTATGGGATATTTCTCTGAGTGCAGGTATATTTTAAATGATAAATTTTGTGCATTTGACATTTGCGAGTGGTAGGGAGTGTCTTCAAACATTTGACCTGTTTTCAGGTTAATGCAGTTTTTAAACCAAAGATGCACCCCTCCCCCCACCAACACAAGAGTCCAGGATCCACCCGTGGTCACAACCTAACTTACATCTTTTTTCATCTTATTCCCTGATATTAGCCTAAGCTTTAATTTGTCTTTGGAAGATATCTTTTTTTTCTTTTAATTTTTTTAAATTTGACTACACTACACTTTATACACTTGACAACAACATTCCTCCATGTTGATAATCTCCAAGAAAAGAGAGCGAATATTGTTTAGTTAGCACAGTCGCATCAAATGTAGAAATTCAACCGACATGGCAAGTAAATAAATAAATTACGAACTCGAAAAAAAAAACAAGAAAATAAAGCAAAAGCAAGTTCATGGGTTGTAATATTAAACCAGTCGTTATCCTGCCTTATGAAGGTAAATGTCAACTCCGCAAGGATTTAGAGTATCACTTAAGGGATTTCATTCTTTTAGATTGCAAGTGTGCACGAAAGCTCTTTCAGAACAGAAGGTTTATGTTGCTTGGTTAAAATGGATTCAGGACTCACGTTGAATTGTGTTTTTAGTGCTTTACTGTGGAGAGCAGGTGCCTTGAAAATAAAATTTATTCCCTGGTGCACCGGAAATGCGATAATCTGCGACGACATTTGTAACAATTTACATTTTCTAATCTGGGAGGTTTTGTAATGTAAATCTCATTGCTGTTTTGTGGGACTGGTTAATACTGCTATAATATAACTACGTGCGATTATGAAAGTTTTTTTTTTCACTTTAAGTGTGTAGGTATAAATATTACATGATACTTGTACTATAACTGAATCGTAGTATATAAAAATTAACTTGAATTCAATTGTGGTTCAAAGGTTTAGTACCTACATAAAAGGAAAGTAAAACGGTAAAGTTTTAAATTCAAGTTTTTTTTTTCTATACCATATTTTAACCATCTTAAATGTTTTTACGGTTCCTACCCAAAAGGTGCCAACAGGACTATATTACTAAGCCTCTGTTGTCCGTCCGTCTGTCAGCGGGCTGTTTCTCATGAGCCGTAATAGGTAAACAGTTGAAATTTTCACAGAGTGTGTATTTCTATAGATGTAGCAAAAAATAATAAAAATAAAATAAATTTCAAGGGGCCACCACACAAGAAACTTGATTTATTTTTTCGGTGTTTTTGCTCGACTTTAACATTCGGGGGTTTGTTTTTTTTTTTTTTTACTCCCTAAACTTGTAAATTTATCCATTTTCCAAATATTAATTTTGAAGACTCGGCACTGAATCGACTTAATTAAAATTCCAACAAACCCAAACATTTGCGGCTTTTGAGGTGTAAAAGATCAAATTTATATCCCAACAAAATTACATCATAAGCAACAGGACACTTCCTAATTTCTACGGAATTAAATTTGAAGGCTTGATCGTTATGTGTTGAGTAATCTGAGCTTTTTAAATCTGGTCAAATAAATTAACCACAAAACTGCCGAGAGAAATCGCATGTGTAGAAAAGGATCAAAAATTCGATAAGAGTGTTACCATAGAAATTATGAAGTTAAAATGTATTTGTAGAAATGACGGACCAGGAACGTGTATGTATGCAGGTTTATAAAAAAAACTTGTGGGTTATAGATAATCATGAAGGGATTAATCTAGAAGATACCCAATTTTTAGATTCGAAAACTTAACGGCTTAATGTAGAAGCTTTTCTATACCAATCATTAAAGGCACACAATGAAAGCAACACAAAAATTTTAGCGTTTTAGTTGTCGATAAAATCGCATTTAAGACACAATTGTCGTGACGTGATAAATGTGTTTGACAGTTGTCACTGTTGGATTTTATGTGAAAAAAAAAAATTGCGACAACAGCAAAGAAAAAACTAAGAAAAATCCTTTATAGAAGTTTTTAATAGCTAGTTTATTTATCTGTTGATTTTATATGTTTCACAAAAATAAACAAATCCAGACCATATGAATGTCAATTACGAAATGACCACACTGAAATGCAAAGTACGTTGACCACAAAATGGAGAAATTTTAATGTGCAATAATTTTATTTCATTACTGTATTAATCTATGCGATTTATAACAATTTCTCCACAGGTCGTCTAAGAGAGTTTGTTTATTTTTAATAAATTCTACATTTAACCGATCTTTATTAGTTTCCGGTAGTTTCTACAGAACCATTCAATCTCAAATTTATTAGTTGCTATCCCTTTTAAGGCTTCTTCAACGGCTACCTTGGTAGCTTGAGTTTCATTTATAGAATTTGACATATCTTAACAATGAGCACTAAAATGATAAAGGGTTTTCCAATAAGAGGTGTTATTTTGATATTCAAAGAAAAATGCCATTTTTTTAGATAAATGATCGGATCTTTATTTCATTATAAAGAGGAAGGTTAGCCGTTAATAATGGAAAATAACATCAGCCAAATCACCACCACGACCACGCCTACAGGACCATATCCTTTTCATGAAATTTTCCATAACCAAATCGCAAAGTGGCTGCCCTATGTCCTCGATAGCGTCACGAATTCCATCTTTGAGGTCTTGAATCGACGCTGGGCTGTTGGCGTAGACCTTCTCTTTCACGTGGCCCCAAAGGAAGAAGTCGCAAGGTGTTAAGTCACAAGATCTCGGTGGCCAATTGTGATCACCTCTTCGAGAGATAACACGGTCCGGAAATTTTTCCCGTAAAAGATCAATGGTTTCGTTGCTTGTATGGCACGTAGCGCCGTTTTGTTGAAAGTAAACGTTATCCAGATCAATACCATCCAATTCCGGCCATAAAAAATCATTAATCATTTATCGATAGCGCAATCCATTCACCGTAACTGTTGCTCCAGCCTCATTTTCGAAAAAGTAAGGTCAAATGACCCCGCGGGACCATAAACCGCATCAAACAGTCACACGTTGAGGATAGAGAGGCTTTTCAACAATAACTCTTGGGTTTTCCGAGCGCCAGATGCGACAATTTTGCTTGTTGACGAAGCCATCGAGGTGGAAATGGGCCTCATTACTCAAGATGAGTTTTCGATGGAATTCCGGATCATTTTCATGCATTTCAAGGACCCAATCAGCAAAGACTCGACGTTGTTGATGATCGGCCGGCTTGAGTTCTTATGTTAACTGAACTTTGTAAGCCTTAAGACCCAAATCTTTATGCAAAATACGGTGTAATGACGTTTGTGGAATGCCTAATTCCAAAGAACGACGAGGAATGGACAAACCTGGGTTTTCTTCAACACTTTCGGCTACAGCAGCAATATTCTCCGCTGTTCTTCAGCGACGTGCACGAGTTTTATTCTTCACATCACTAACTTGTTCCGGCAGCTCGAATTTTTCTACCAATTTCTGTATTGCGGTCCGACAAGGTGCTTCACGACGACCCAAAAATGTTGGAGTTTTACGAACCGTCTCTGCCACATTTTCACCATTTTTATAATGAATCCATTTTTATTAAAGGCGTAGTTTCTACTTGTCAAATGTCAAAAAATGACAGCTCCAAAAGTGACATCTACCGAAATAGCGGGCTAATTAAAATAACACCTCTTATTGGAAAACCCTTTATAAAACAACTCTCACTTACCTTGGTATTGTTGGATTTTAAGTACGCTTAATTAGGCTTTTCTCTTGCTTTTCTTTCACAATAACAAATAATTATACTGATTTGTTGTTACGTATAATGTTATTTTACTGTTTAATTTAATTTAACTTAATTCAATAGCCTTTTTCGATTTAACACTGATCACTGTAAAATTAAAATATTATTTTTTTTTTAATTTGTTGTCAACACTACGATTATTTCAAATTTTCGTGTTCACGTGAG
Source organism: Dioctria rufipes (assembly GCA_963924295.1). Lineage (NCBI taxonomy): Eukaryota > Metazoa > Arthropoda > Insecta > Diptera > Asilidae > Dioctria > Dioctria rufipes. The sequence continues at coordinate 173,164,218 of OZ002742.1, read as the reverse complement.
ATAAGTATATTTTCGCGATAAACTGCAGAAGCAAGTAACTTCAGGGAAACGATAAAACCCGAAAATATTCGTAATATCCGTGATCCTTAAGATCCGGATCGAAGGAGAAAAAAAATGTGTAAAATTGTTTGTTATGGTAAATTAAAATAAAATAACGAATAATAAAAAAAAAGGAAAACACAACAATATTGGGATGATTAACTGAAAGGAAATTTTATTACAATAGGAATGAATTTACATACGACAAAATGTTTTACAATTCTAATCAATTTCAAATTAATTACAATCATAACAAAAGGTTTCATTCAATAATTAAAAGTATTGTCAGAGATTTGTTGCTTTTGCTGCGGTGCTCCCTGGT
>OZ002742.1:173110366-173163657 GCA_963924295.1 Dioctria rufipes | reverse complement strand
TATCGTGCATAGATTGTTGCACCCACAATGTATGCTGCTCGCGACAATTTGCTGAAAGGAGGCTTTTTGGTGAAGACTTGATTGTTTAAATCTTCACCGAGTAAGTTTTATGCGCTCGATATGTATGTAGGTATATATGTGCATACATAACGTATTTTTATTTTCGACAAATCTTACTAAAGGTAAGATTTGTCGTGGGGCTTTTTTACTTTGGTTGAAATTTAAAACTTTTATTTGTCCCAAGTCGTTCTATGGGAAATACTTTTTGTTTTTAACTGAGGAATTTGAATCAATTGCTGATGGCAATTTCTTCGCCTTAAAGAGAGATAAGCTCCTTTTCAGGTAATTGTGGCACGTAACACTCCTAACATTCTAAAATATTTGCAGCGTTTTCATGTAAAGCCACTGACATTTAAAATATGGACTGACTACGTCCATAGAAATACACTGCAGAAAGTGGGCTCATTTCTATATAGCGTTCTCTTTCGATCTAAGCACCAACTACTAATTCGCACGTCACATAGAAATGTAACCTAACTCAAAATTTGTCATTTTTGAGTTGATTACACCATGAAATTGGCATATTTCTATCTGATTGATTTTGCCGCTAGATAGCGATAGTGTCACTTTTCTGTTACTTAAGAACAGAGATATTCTTCATAGAACAGTGTGTCAGTGTCACTTTTTGAGTTGTGACGATCTTCAGAACAAACGTAAATATGTTTTCGACATTTTAACAGTATTATTTTAAATTGTGTCACTTTTCCACAAAACAGCATTTATTTCTTACAAATTTTATTATGAGTTATGACATTTTTCCACAAAGTTCAAAGTACGGAATTTAATTCTTAAAAATCGTATTTTGAGTTGTGCCACTTAAAAAAAAATTGTAAAAATATATTTCGCAACAAAGAAAAGCGATACAACTTAAGAGGATGCGGGCTTAACAGCTAACCTCGCCAACTGCGGTAACAAAAACTTAAAATTTCTTTTATATAAATTTTCAGAAATAAATTTACTAACAAATTTAAGAGTTCAGACTATTTTTAGCAAACAATTACTACGTTAAGCTAGAATTAATTTTATGTACAGCTTTTCGTTTTTTCGCTCTCCTGAAAAGTTGCATTTTTTGAGTTGGGTCACTTTTCTATGTAACGTGCGAACTGAGAAAGGGCTGTAAACAATAAATAAATAAGTGGGTTTGTCGAAATAAATGTTTTTAAATTAATTATTTGGGTTAATAGAAATTCGAGAGGTTTCACTTTTCAACTTTCCGCCAATGGATTTTTCACCGACGTATGAACTATTTTTGACACAAAAAATTGTACCCGCATGAAATAGCATATCGAGCATTCCATATTATATATGCCAGTGTGCAAAACTGAGAAAAGTTTGGCTTGAATGACTCCTGCAGTTTGCACCCTATTCTATTAAAAAATTAGTTTTTGTAAAAAAAAAGTATACTATGACACATCATCCACACAATGCCATGCTTTTTTGGCGGTGCTTATGGCCCGCCATACTAACTAAAACGCATTAATAATTTTTATTTTTTTTTAACATTTGTTACAGGATAATTCAGTTTTTTTAAATGACAATATTCAAATAAATATTTACGAGAATCACAATGCCATACCATTACGACGGTTCCAAATAGCCGCCATACCGCTGCAAAGACGTAAATTTTTATAGTTATGCAAAACGATTTGTTACAATATGGCACTTGAATCCTGAATAGTACATAATACAGCAAAACTATTTATGCACTTGCCATATTTTTAGTGAAGTACAAAAGTGGTACCATACTTCAAAAACGGCTGTTTTTTAAACGTCTTAAAGGTACAAATTTATAAAACGTAAAATTAATTATTCCAGTATGTCATTGTTGTATTTTTGTAGTTGCAAAACGAGTGTATCTAAAAAAAAAATATCCCGTATGGCATTAGAATTTTTCGAAAGTTTATGCAGAAAGATGTTTGGGAAAAATAATGAAATACTTATAGTGCAGTGCTACAGTCATGCCATACCCGGAAAACTTACCTTCAGCAGCGTCCTGCAGTTACAATTAATATAAGACTAGTACAACTCAGTTGCATCGAATTTATTTTAATTTGTTTCTTTTTTATAGACTCTTAATGATGTTCCAACATCGGGAATTAGCTGAAACATAAGACATACCGTCCGGAAACCTCAAACTTTTAAAACGAATATAATCACGGAACGATATTTGAGAGGAACTATCCTGTTACATCTTAACATATTAATTACGTCGTATGGAATTTATGAAAGGCACTTAAAAAAAAAACAAAAAATCGCACATGGTTTCGCATATTTTTATTAATTCGAACACATTTATTTCGCGAAACATTCAAACCTCAGAATCTGAACTGATATCCCCAGCATCATCCTCATCGGCTTCTCCATCTTCACTTTCATCATCCTCGTTCAAATTACTAAAGAACATTACATTTACATAGGAACAACATTTCTTCGAATATAACTGTTTGTATTACATATATGTAATCATTATTAATTTTTTTTACAAAAATAAGCACTGCTGGAATTTGGGTTGATATATGACTTCATTTTTAGCATTCTTTATCAATTCCTTACTTAGCGTAAGGTTCGCTCAGCAGCAGCACTACTGTGAGGTTATCTGCGCTGCAAGTGGAGTAGATCTACTTGCATTGTAGTACATGTCGCATTACTGAGCGACAAAGATAGCCCATGAATAATTTGCCATTCTGTTTCGTTGCAGATTACATGCGCTTTCACATTTTTTAAGGTTGTAAAGAGAGTTTGATTTTTTTGTTATTTTTTCTTCCTCTTTCTTTCCTTTTCTAGTCGTGTACACTTTAAATGTAAAACACTCGGAAAACTCTTGAATATTAAACGTCTTTAAATATTGTTATAAAATAAGAATGCTCTTACGTACGTGTTAGAAATTTTATACGTAGGTTGTTTGCACCTTCTACGTGTATAAAAAAATTATGTCATACTGTAACAAATTGTTTGAAGACACCGCAAAAAATCTTACAATTTTCAAACAACATTCCACGTATTTGACCCGACCCACGGGTATGGCATAAGTAGATTCACATATCTAATTATGCACATAAATGGTTGACCAAGTTTTAAGTTGTAACAAATCGTTTTGCATAATTTAAAAAATCTACGTCTTTGCAGCGGTATGCGGCTATTTGGAACCGTCGTAATGGTATGGCATTGTGATTCTCGTGAATGTTTACTTGTATATTGTCATTTACCATTTACAAAAAAAAAAATATCCTGTTACAAATATTTAAAAAAAAAAATAAAAAAAATTTTAATGCCTTTTAATTAGTATGACGGGCCATAAGCACTGCCAAAGAAGTATGGCATTGCGCTACCGCCATGTTTATTTTCATGGACTACAAAAAAATGTAAGAGTTTTTATGTAACAAATCATTTGAATATACCGTAATTTTTCCGACAAGTTTAATCAATTATCCTGTAATTACGGCAGGTCGGCCAGTCCTAAAATTATGATTTTCATTACTTAAATCACCATCTAAGGATCGCCATATTTGTAACAAGTGACTTGAAATTTTCTGTCATCATCTCCTGGTCTATAAGTACAAATACACCTTTTTTAGATGAAAACTCCTGTCCTTGGATAAAAATTGCATAACAGATACCTGACTCGACTTAATTATGTTTGAATTATATGCAATAAAGGCTTTATTCGCAATGTTCAATAAAATAACATCTCATTTATTTTTGCAAAGAATAAGTAAAACTTGATGCGGAGCTAAATTCAATGTCTATCCAGCAAAACATCTCCATACAAATCTCATTTAATGCTCCTCTCTGGGAATGTTCTTTTATTTCGTTCGTCTCCATCAGACAAACAAGAGGACGTAATTGCGTTACATTAACGAAACTAGTTAGTATATATATGCCTTGAAAGAAGCGCTAGTTAAATTACAGTCTCTGCCAATAGTGTTGGTAAGTTCTAATTATCCCAAGTATATATTTGCGTTTTGTTTGTTTAAGCTTCTGTTAATTATTTCACCATTATGGATAAACATCTCATTACAATGTAATTTTAGTATAGAAATATATGGGAATATTCATGCATACACACATACATATATATCTCCATATTGTTTACTATAATGTGATGCCTTATTAAGTGTAACAAGCTAAGCTAAAAAGGTTTTACAGTATTCGGATATTTTTGGAAATCGATCATCTAATTTCCATGTTTAAATTGGAAATCCTTCAATTAATGAAACGAGCTGGTATTTGGTTAACAAGAACTTTAGCAGTACCTACATTATCAACTGGTTGAATCATAAATTTTCTTATAATGACAATAGATTTTGATCGACTGTATTACAGTCGAAACTGGTGTTGTTAAATTGGTTTAGATTAGACTGGCAGATGAAATGGTTTCACTTGTTGCATTTATTTCTTTTGCTTTTCTTTATGTTCGACAATAACTGTGAGTGTTTTAAGTGAATTTCCGCATACAGAATCTCTAATTTTGCTCTTTCGTCAGTGTTTTAGTGATTGTGAAGAAGTGATAGTTTAGGCTTTTTCAATAAAGCACACGACTTTTAACTTACGTTTTTTTATTTTCAATGATTTCTGAGCGCGGTCGTTAACAGACTGATAGATACAAAATTGTGGAGATGGCACTTTCAAGATCAGTTACATGGAGTACTAATTTGTGTTTATATGCGTGACGTCAACTTTTGGCTCCGACGTTGCTACATTCCATTTTGCTCGCTGTTGCAAATAGTGGAGATAACTTCTGCTCAATTTGTACCAGAAGTGTTGTACTATACATTCTGAAATAGCGCCGATCTTATTAATCTATTAATTTCTGTATCCATGGTTATTGGTTTTGGAATATTGTTGAGCGCAGACCCCTCCAAGAAGTGCCTGGCGTTAAAACATCACAAGCTGAAGGGTCACTACTCATCGGACAGAGCGGTTTAGAGTTGCGACAGGTTTCAATTTGACATAAGATCGTACTCATCCTCTCATTGGTCAGAACAGTGTCGCCTATTGCTCTTTTAAGGCGATATTTTACGCACTTAATGTTGGCCTCCCACAATCCGCCGAAGGGTGGGAATGATGCAGGGGTAAAACTCCAGTGTGTACTTTGCACTGAAAGAGCTTCAACCATATCATGTTGATATTGGTTGTAAAAGATCTTGCCATCTTACTGCAGTTCTTTATTGCGTCCTACAAAGGTAGTACCTTTGTCCGAAAAGATGGTACTGGGAATTCCTCTTCTTGCCGAGAATTGTTTGCATGCCGCAATGAAGGCTTCAGTTGTAGCATCGCTAACTGTTTCCAAATGTACAGCCTTAGTGTAGAAACACACGAAAGGAGCTATGTAGACTTGGTAGGTCTTTTGTCCCTGGATTTTAGAAACCTTTAAGGAGGTGAGTCCAGCATAATCTACGCCTGAGTGGGGAAATGGGCGAGAACGTACGACTCGAACTTTTTGTAGTGCAGCCATTATTTGTGAGCTAGCAGTTGCTCGAAACTTGAAGCAGATGTCGCATATATGGATCATATAGTGAACAATGCGACGTAGACCAGTAATCCAGAATTTTTGTTGAACGTAAATTCATGTGTTCTTTTCTCCTCCATGTTGCGTGCGTAGTCAAATGTGCATCTCTTACAATAATACAATCACAGAGTGTTTTTGAGAAAATGACAGGTTTGAATTATTTAAGCGATCTCCTACACGAAGAAGTTTATCTTCATCTAGACTTGGCTGTAGTTTTAATAACTACTCTTTTTAGTTGAACAAATTTTCACTGGGACAGTCTCCTTAGCATTTGCGTAATTTTGTTCAGCTTTCACTCCGAATATGAGAGCATTGTTGATTTTGGGGGGTGTTAATGGTCCGATGTGACCCTAAGAAGTTTCCTCAAAGAAGAGAACTGATTAAAAAAGTCCCAGCTTGTAGCTGCTGCTGAAGACGAACTGTGATGAGCTTTCACAGACTGTTCCTCATCTAGAAGAAGCGACTTATTTGATGAGAAGTTCTTTTAGGCTACTCGGTTGAAGGATCTGACAGAAATGTTGGACCATATCACTGAAGTGAGCTTTTAATTAAATTTGACGCTGGTAGACCTCCGGATGAATTTTGATTTGTGGGAACATATCGCCATGGATTTTCTTTTAAGATTGTGTGGATTTCTGATACGTTAATTGCAATAGAACTTTTCCAGCTATGGGAATGATAACTGACCCACACAAGAACTCTGGTATAGTCAGTCCATGTGTAGATGGGTAGATTAGATAGATTTAGAGCTTGACGTATATAATCAATGAGTTTGGCAAGTAACACTGCACCGCAGAGTTGCAGACGAGGGATTTTAGTTCGCTTCACAGGGGCTACTCGAGACTTGGCTGCAAGCAACGTCACTTGGATATTGCCATAATCGTGTTCAATTGTCATATGGACAGCCGCAGCATACGCAAGTTCTGATGAATCCGAAAACTCACAAATTTCGCAAAATAGCTGTTTCGAATGATGTTCAATTCAACGACCGATCCGTAGGTTTTGAATGTTAGGTAGGTCTTTTCCAAACCAAACACTCCCCAGTCATTGGCCAGTTTTCCTGACAAGTGAATTCCAATCAAGGCCAGCTGTCCAAAGATTCTGCATTAAAATTTTGGCTGAAATAATAACAGGAGACTGCCATCATATGGGATCGTACAGTCGAGTACAGTCACTGGATGGATGCCATTCTAATCATACTGTATTAACACCTATTACATGTGATAATTCCCATGGGCTTTGTACTAGTCGACGTTCTTCCAGGTTTTCCAGAAGTTCAGCTCGATTAGCAGTCCACTTGCGAAGCTTAAACCCACCCGTCCTTAATATAGCATTAAATTGATGTTGCAATTCCAAGGCTTCCATAATACTTTCGTGACCAGAAAGGATGTCATCTACAGAAGTATCGTGCTTAATAGCGACGGATGCAAGTGGTAAATTGTTTTCTTTGTCCTGTACTAATCTGTGTAGAGTTTTTATAGCAAGATATGGAGCGCAATTCATTCCATAAGTAACTATGGCTAGTCGATATTCGTCTACAATTTCGTTCGGATTATTTCGCCATAAAGTGCGTTGCATGTCTTGATCATCCCTTTGCACAAGTATCTGGCATCATCTGTTTTCGCCACTTAATTATGATGTATAGGATCTCAGACTGTAGTTTTGGACCAACCTGCAGAATGTCACTCAAAGCCAGCCCATTTGTTGTAATAAATGATGCGTTAAAAACCACTTGTAGCTTAGTGATTACACTCTCATCTTTCACAATAGCGTGATGCGGGAAATAGAATTGAGATTTTATACTTTCAGGCCAAATATTGGAGTCGAACCTTTGATTGCGATTGATCTCGATTATGTGGTATAGTTGACGATATTCTTTCATAAATTGTAAATAGTTCGTAGCTAGATCAGGATTTGATGCAAATTTTTTTTTTTCCATCCGCAGAAGTGACTTTAGAGCACCGATGATGACTTATCTTTCTCAAAAATTAGTCGCCTGCCTTCTTATATCATTCGCAACAAATCCGTGCAATTTTTAATATGCGGCTTTTGGCATTCGCAAAATGGATTTTCATAATTTTACAGCTCCCAATAAAACCTGGAGAATTCTCCCAGTTGTGTTCTTTTTGTTTTGTATAGCCGGATATTGCCAATGTTTTCTAAATTTTCTCTTTGTAAGTATAGTAAAGTAAATAAAGGTAGACCCAGTGACGCAGTACTCCTGGGCGCAGGAATTCACATGCTGCAATATGCTAACCTTGCATTGCGCCAGCGGTAAAACACAGGTGACCAAATTGATGGTTCACGATTTGAGTACGGTGTAAATAATAACAAAACAAAATGAATATTTACGCATGTACGTATGACAACGATGAATGACGTGATTCAATGATAGCCAGCTGCAAGCGTTGAGAAAAGATGTTACTTGTACATGTAATATAGCAAGTGCTGTAAGGTAATAGAATAAGCATTTTAGCATTACAAAATAATTATGTAAAATTAAGATTATCCGTAAGCAGTTAAGGTAAAATTTTAATATAAATGTTGTGTCCATTAAAAATAAAATTCAATTACAATCGTAAATAATTCACCTCAACAAGTTGTTTTTCATTATGAGCAAAGCTACATTAGTTACTGCACTACACTACATGCGTTAGGAGCAAAGCTACATTAGCTAATCCACTACACTACACACCTTAGCAGCAAAGCTGTTTAGCCACTCTGTTCAGCGCATATCCACGTACCTATAACCTTCGTGCAGTCACATAGTCAAATCCCACGAGTAAGGTGTTCGCATGAGAGTACTATTTGGCTATAGTTTGATAGCAAGTGCTTCAGAAACTCCATCCAAATCTCCTCACAAGATACGCAAAAAACTAGAGTTAGAGAATCTTTCAATTTGCATCAGCTAGTGGATGCACCGACGAGAATCCCTGATGCAGCTGGAGATAGGGCCAATTTACTAGATTTGTTTCTGTCATCTCACCCTGACAAATATTCCATCTCAGTCGGCTCCCCTCTTGGTAATTCAGACCACTGTCTAATCACGGCTCAATTTATCACCTCAACTCTGCGCCGCCCTACTTCTCCACCTACAAGTAGGCTTCTCTGGCACTATAAGAACGCTGATTGGGAAAGTCTCAATCAGTATCTTAGAGATACAGATTGGTCGGTCTGTTTCGCTTCGAGGGATGCTGATGAATGCAAATTAGAACTTAGCAACATACTAAGTCTAGGCATGCGTGAATATATTCCGTATTCTTACAGCAGATCTCAACAACAGCAAAATCGCTCTTGGTTTAACGATAAGTGCAACCAAGCTATAAAAGCGAAAGAGTCTGCTTTTCGCGCCTATCAAGTGCATCCTTGTCCAGAACTGAATGGAATCTACAAGACTGCACGGAACACCTGCAAGTCCATTATCCAGAGAGAAAAATTTCTTTTTGACCAGAATGTTAGACAAAGAATCTTGGCAAGCCGCAAAGGTAGTAAAGATTTCTGGTCCCTGGTCAAAACCATCAGGAACAACTTCAGCAGTTCCTCTATACCTTCACTACTTAATAATGGTGAAGTGGTTGTTGACTCCCTGGATAAAGCTAATATTTTGGCTGCTAGATTCGCATCAAATTCTTTTCTTCCACACACTTCACAGGCACCTGTCGTACATCCCCCGTGCAGATGTGTACAAGAGCCAATACACATCCGTACGAGGGATGTGTTCAAGGTCCTTAAAGGAATCAACGTCTCTAAAGCCGCAGGCCCTGATGGTTTCTCGCCCCTATTAATTAAAAGCTGTGCCTCATCCTTGGCTAAACCTCTGCGCAAACTATTCTACCTGTCCTATTCGACAGGAAAATTTCCATCTGCTTGGAAACTAGCTCACGTTCAGCCTATTCCCAAGAAAGGAGAGGGTAGCGATCCCTCAAATTATCGACCAATTGCAATCACTTCGATTCTTTCCAAGGTTTTTCAATCTATCATTAACTCCAAATTAATGAAGTATCTGGAAACCAGTCAGCTCATCAACGATCGCCAATACGGCTTCCGGCACGGGCGCTCATCTGGAGACTTGCTGACTTTTCTTACGGAGCGTTGGAATCGTAGTCTTCACAATTTTGGTGAGTCCAAAATCGTTGCTCTAGATATTTCAAAGGCCTTTGATAGAGTCTGGCATTCAGCCCTTTTAGCCAAACTCAAAGCACTTGGTCTTTCCCCTCCTCTTCTATTATGGATTCAAAGTTTTTTATCTAGTCGCCAAATACGTGTTGTATTAGATGGCGTTATATGATCCTCATCCTATTAATGCCGGTGTCCCCCAGGGCTCTGTTATTTCTCCGACTCTATTTCTAATCTTCATTAATGATCTGCTTTCCCTTACTTTCAATCCTCTCCATAGCTTTGCTGATGACAGTACCCTTGATTTCGCATACTCCTTTGACACCCTTGCGGATTCCAGAGGGAACGCCGCATGTGTTAAACGAGACTGTATGATTAGATCATTGAATAACGATCTTGACAATATTCTCGCTTGGGGCAAAGTGAATCGCGTCGAATTCAATGCATCTAAGACCCAAAGCTGTCTCATCTCATTAAAACAAGACCATCACCTAACCACTCCCGTTTCGTTTGATGGTGCATTAATTTCTGAATCGCCGTCACTAAGAATTCTTGGCATTAATATTTCCAGTAAGTTAAGCTGGACAGATCACATCTTCTCGGTTGCCAAAGAAGCATCAAAATGCCTTGGTTTTTTGAAAAGGTGTAAGAAATATTTCAGCCCATCAAATATAGCGCTCCTCTACAAGTCCAAAAGAAAGCCTGCAAGCTCATTGGCGATGTGGCAATTACTCGTCATATCGACTCGCTCGAGCACCGTCGCAATGTTGGATGCCTTTCGCTCCTTTATCGCTATATGCATGGCCAATGTTCTGATGAAATATCTAGTCTGATCCCTTGTAGAATAGTTCCTGCACGCAATACCCGCGCTGAATCCCACGCTCATCCTTTTACCCTTCAAATTACCTTCGGCCGTACACTAAAATTCCGTGATGCTTTCTTATCCCGAACTCTGCGAATGTGGAACAGTCTACCATCTTCTGTCTTTCCTCCGGCATACAACCTGCAAAAGTTTAAGGGCGACATACATCGGCACCTCCGCCGCTCTCCTCATATCCCTTAATCCTTTCCCTATCTCCTTCCTGCCACGCTGTGCTTTGCGTCATAGGGTATCCCCTGAGCTTGGCTTAATAATATAAAAAAAAAAAACATATACTAATTACAGAACCTCATCATCGGAACTAGAATACATGTTACGGAAAATAATACATGTAATTAATAACCGATAATTACCAAGTATTATAAATGAACTAAATATTTAAGTAAATACAAAACATCGATTCATTTCTAGTAAGAAAGGTATTCGCATTTCAAATGGTAAAAATTCTATATCTTACCGGTCCGTGCCGTACTGCACCACGCTCAATGACCACGGCTTAATATGGTGTACAATAAATTGTTCTAATAAAAATATACATGCTAGGGCTTATATGAAGTTGACCCATTATGTATCTAACCATTAGATTTGCCTAAGTGGTCCCATTATTACTTGTTTCCGACTTTCAGCAACCTTTTAACAAATTTGTCACTTGGTTTTATATTTGCAGTATGTCTTCGCATCTTAAGATGTAAAATAAAATTCGAAATATAGGTAACTACAGATGAAGAAGGAAAAAGTAATCATAATTTAAAAAAATTTAAACAAAGGAGACTACTAAATCATCTTAATTTTCGCTTAAAGAAAAATCTTATGATGAAAACAAGAACATTTTTAAGTTTCTCTCTACTAATGCTGCCCACGCATATCTAATGCATTACTCTGCAGATACTTTAGTAAAAGACCACAGAGAGCCTATAAAATCCGAAAGTTATGTTTCTTCCTACACGTAATAATACTCAGACCCTCGACTTTATTATAGGTCGTAAATGAACACATTTAGAGTAATTGGATTACTTCTTTAATGCGTAACACGCACAATCCCGCTGGTGCTTTTAGATATTACTGAATGGAAACCTATGTATATAGGTATTTCCTAGATAAACTCTCCCTTTTACATACATATGTATATAGGGAAATATATGTACATATTATACTATGGATTATTATGAAATAAGAGAAGTAAATATTTTCTTTATGATTTAGAAAGTCTTAGCTCACGGAAAAAAGGAAAGAAAGTTCTTGCAAAAAAAAAAAAAAAAACTCTACGGAAAATAAATAAAGAAAGAAATAAATGAAGAATTTAAGGCAACACGGAGATTTGCTAATAATTGCAGTTATGCTGTGCCTTTTACATATATATGTAAGTATGTATCGTGGGGTATGTTCAAGATTTTTGCTCGAGAATAGCATAGCATGAGCAACCAAATGTCAAGAAAACGTCAAACCGTAATCAAACAATAATAAAGGTCAAACAATTTTGAACAAAAAAAAAATGTGATTTTTCCTTGGGCAGTTGTGTGTGTGAGTGAGTTCTTATAAAAAAGAGCCCTTAAAAATTGCTTATTTCGATGAAAAAACTGTAATGTACCTGCGTGATACAACAAGAAAATAGCAAATATTGCGTGAAATATTTTATTGTTAAATTAAAACTGTCGTAATTTTTGAATCGTTTCTTCTCCCTATTAAAATTTGAAATTTGACAACGAAAGAATAGATATAAATCCACAAATGGAAAATCTTTTATACCTAGATTAAATTCAAACTGAACAGTTTTAAATTTTACATCAAAAGTTTTCTTATGTTTTATTAAAAGAAAACTTTAAAAAAATTAGCTCTTATAAGAAATATGTCTACATAAAACTAAAAAAAAATAAAATTTATTTCTAAATATTTATATAGAAAAATATTGCGTGAAGTCCGTTATCATTTAAAAAGTATTTAATTTACAAGAGTTAATTGCTATGCATTTTAAATACTTCAATTTATCTGTTTTTCGTTTTTAAACTACTCTCGTTATTCTTTTACTTATCTCGGAATTAGATGTGTTGAATGCTATTCGAATTCCAGTCAGGGACCGTAAATAACTGTTATTTATGGCACTCAGCTAAAAAGGTCCAATAACGACTAAATAGTATGCTTGAAATCAGTGTTAGACAAAATGAAATCTGATTGATGATTAATCTGTAATAATGATTACAAATTGATAATATTAATCAGAAAAGTAATCATTTTTGGCGATTAATTATTGATCAATCGTAACCGTAATCATGATTACATTTTTTAATTACAAATTTGCAAGAGTTTTAAAATTGTAGTTAAAATAAAATAAAAATTGTTGTATTTCTATTCCGAAATCGATAGTGGCACATAAACTAATGTTTGTAAGCACATATCTGTAGTGGGATGGTTATTGAATATCTGATATCTATGGATTGGTGAACGGTATTACTAGCAATTAAGAGAGTTAGAATCTTCTTTATGATATCAAAAACAATACTGTACGGTTTTGTTAGGTAGTAGTTAGTAAATCTAATCTTTCAGCCTCACTCTTGCTGTCATGTCAGTATTATTTACCCATTGCAAATCTAAATATAAAAAATATGTTGTAATGCATTCGTGCACCTATTCCATACGTGACTGAGATTTGTTACTACACTTTTCCAGTGTACAATTCTGTATACATTTCTGTTTCCATTCTCATTAACGTTTATGCTATAAAATTATGCAGCTATTTGATAATGAAATTAATCATGGTAATGCAATCCCATTACCAGCAATCTTCTTGTATAATATTTTGTCCGAGAGAATTCTCAGTTGCAATAGCTACAAAAGAATTGGATCAATTTTGGTAACTGCGAACTGCGAAAATATATTTTTTTTTTTTTTTTTTTTGAAGAACTTTCTTCAGAATTTGTATTCATTATGATATCTTGACATGAATACATAATTTAGCCAGTGGCGAAATAAAGAATGATTTTGTATCTAAAGAGACAATGACTCCACTGTAAAAAAAAGTAGGACAATTCCCTAAATTTAAGACACGCTTTTTCTAAAAAAATAAATGTCGTTTTCTCTGATGGAAAGGGAAAATCAGTTTATTTTCCCCGGAACATCCAATGAATTTAGGTATTTGGGACCAGAAAATCCATATAGTACATAAAATTTCCGCATTGTTAAGTTTTCTCGGATATAAGGAAGAGAATATTCAATAAATTAGATATTATTCTACAACAATTACAAATATATTTTCGTTAATATAATTCATACATTGTTTTTGAAAACAAGTCATTTATTTCGTTGGAGCGTTCCCAATGCCCCAGGACCACACTATCTGCCATACTAACTATGTGTTTTAATGATTATTATATATATATTTGATAGTATAACACATATTCTCATGTTTTTAAAGGTGTAGCAACTAATACCAGTAACTACAGTTTAGAAAAACTTTACCTCTTGCCTACATTTTAGATTAAAAAAAAAATCCCTACATTTAAGGGAATATTCCCTACATTTTAGGCAAATAAATTATCTACGTGCATTTTAGGGATAAAAATCTAATCTACGTTTTCCAAGGTGGAGTTTTTTCCAATCTTATTGAAAAATACCTATTCTTTGTGACACACATTGCTTCACTCACTTTAAGGGAAATTTTTTTACTGTGTAGAGAGCATGAAAATTAATGAATAAAACTTGCAAGTAATATGACAAGAAATATAAGAGCTCAACAGCAAGGCCTGATAATAAAAATGGATCTTTGACGTAATGTATACATAAATTGAAGAAAGAAGCTTCGACTGATTCAATTCGATGATAATTCGATGTAAAAATGTCAGCAAGGAGAGATAAATGGAAATTCTTCAATATCATTACAACAAAATGACATGCACAGACTCCACAACATAAAATCATATCATTAATATGAAATCATGCATTGACACTTTTACCGGAAGACTGGACTGCTACAAAAATCATGGAAACATTTCCAGGAACTAAGAGCGAGAAATGATGATACAATTTTATCTTAATGACGAAATCAGCAGGCTCATGCCTGGAAAAAAGGATTTTGTTTCAATAAAGGTAATAGTCAATTTTTTCAAGGATTCTTTTAACAAAATTTTATTCAGGTTGATGGCGAAAGGAACCATGTGCAAAAAAGGTTACTTTTAGGGAATTTAAAGCACCTAAGCTTCAAGTCATCGCATCCAGAGAACAAAATCAGTTTTTCAAAATTCGCCTCCCTTCGACCGAAAAATTGCATTTTAGCTGGTGCTTCGGGTACTCATTCTGTCTGCGTTTGTACTTCACATCAAAATATAAAGTTAATGACTGAAGCTATCAAAAGCAAAACACATAGCCAACAAAATATTACCAATTATAAAAGCTGCATATCTACGATGATCTGCAATCCACCCGACACTAAATGTTTTTTAAATAATTGTCCACATTGCCCCGGATTTCTTCCTTTAAAAGAAGAACTAGAAAAGGTTTTCGAAGAGAATTGCGTGGAGACAATTACATACCAACAATGGATATCAACGGACAGATCAAATTTGGAAACAATCACTGAAAATACTGATGACCTCTTAGACGCATTTCAGAAAAGGATGACTGTATTAATTCCACACTCTTTCATTACAGAACGACAAGGCAGCTTTCTCAAGGAGATAAAGGATTCCTTAAATCAAAACGAGTTTTTGGTTATTATGGATTTTTCGGAGAATTAATCTTTTGTGATTCAAGATGAAGTTCAGAGTTTTCATTGGACTAATTCACAGGCAACCATACATCCTTTCGGTATATATTTTAAAAACGAAAATTCAAATATTGAACATACAAATTTGGTCATAATATCGGATTGCCTCAAACATAATACTGTTCTTGTATACCTTTTCCAGCGATACCTAATGAAATATCTTAAAGAGAAATACGGTGTTATAAAAAAAATTACAAATTTTTCAGATGGTTCGGCATCTCAATACAAAAATAGAAAAAACTTTCTAAATATTACCATGCATGATGCAGATTTTGGATATCCTTTTACTTGGCACTTTTTAGCAACTGCTCATAGAAAAAGTGTATGTGACGGCCTCGGAGGAACTGTCAAACGTTTAGCCACGAAAGCTAGTCTACACCGTCCCTTCAATCATCAAATAATATCACCTCGTCTGCTTTATGAATGGGCAAGTGAAAATATTAATAACATAAATTTCAATTTTATTCCACAGGAAGAATATTACCAGGAACAAATTAACTTGAATGACAGATTTTCAAGAGCTCATAGAATTCCATCGACACAAAAACTTCATACCGTAATTCCGGTCAACGAGGGAATTGTTTTGATAAAAAATATTCGTTTTCTTCCGAAGGAACAAAGTAAAAATTAAAAATTACAGAGCTATCCTCCTTTCCACCACTCTCTCCATCTCTCTAGTCAGGCTATTCATTATTATTATTTTTTTTTTTTCTTTGGGCATCTTCACAGACAGCCAAGGGCTGGTATTAGTGAAGAGCCTAGTACAACTTATTGTCTGGCGCAAAGCTCACAAATACCATTGATGAAGACACATCTGGCTTTATCATCTTTGTAAAAAGTAGCACCTGATGGTTGGGCTACATTATTTCCAATGACGAAAAGCACGAAATGTTTAAGGTAACAACACTTCATCCAGCAGGACCTTCTCATCACTTTCAATTTCCAAATGTACCAGATGTTCAATCAGTTTTAAAATCTTCATTAATATGTCAAATTAATCCTCAAATGAATAATGGTGTTTATATTCTAACAGCCAGTAAAATTAAATATATAGCAGAGTTAATTAAATTAAGGAAATCTTAAATATAGAATGTACATAGGCCTCATATTAATTTTAATTTTACTTATAAATATTTCTAAGATACTTATATACTTATATATATAAAAAAGTTAATTAAACATATTATATTATTATCAATACGTTTCTTTTAATATTTTTACGGTAGTTGACCATTTCAGGATATAATCCTAGCTACATTATGTAAATATATTATATTAAATCTGAGTACTCAGCACACTTTATCAATTTTCGTTCGAAGTTTTCTGAACTACAAATATTTAAAAAATAACTCCATCCAAACTTCAAGGAGTTCCATTTTCTCCTTTCTAGAGTTTCCTCAAAAGCCATTAAGATTTAATTAAATAAAAAATAATAAAATCGAGAGTGCGCATTTTGAGATATTCAAGGATAACGAACATATCCATTATCCTTGAAAACAAATTTTCAGAAAAAGGACCTCAGCTAATTTTTTTCAGGAGCTTTAAAGCTTCCTTAAACAAATGGAGTTTGTTTCATGGGCTTACGATGGATACATCCTAAGATATAAAATTTTGAATATCCAGCTTCCAAGCAAAGTATGCCACTTTTTCCAAATTTCAAAATACCATATCGCCGTCAAAAATGTACAAAAACGAAAAATATTTCAGCAAAGTACTACTAACAATAAGACAAACCTACTTATCAAATTTTATCAAAATCGGAGTTGGTCAATGCACAAATTTATACAATATTTGTCGATTTTCTGGGGAATGACTCAATAAACAAAGGCCCAAGAAGAATAGGATCACCTACTAACCTCAACACAAGAGACAAATCCACAGATAGAGAAAATACCTATTCAATGAAATCAACAAGAATAAAGAACAAGAGCAGCAACATCAGTTGCAGAACAAGAACAACAACAGAGAGAAGTCATGACTAAGTTTAAGAATAAGAAAGCTGCTGAAGGTTCCGAGGGAATCTCAGGTGAACTATTAAAAAAAATTGCTAGAAAACTATTAGAATTAACTATAGCTCTTCAGAATAAAAGATAAAATTAAGGAAAATACGCGAGAAGAGCAAACTGAACTCAGACCGTGTCAGTTCATAGAAATCAATGAAACACCCTACGAGTAATTGTAGAGCAATAATCGGAATGGTATATTTCTCAGGAAGAAAATATGATACACCTGGTACAATTCAAGTAGAAGACTAGCTAGCGGCCCAGAGAGAGAGAGAGAGAGCAGCATCTTATTCTGATTTCAGGAGCTGCAGAGTTCTGATATCTCTGCGATATTCTTAGAAACAGTGAGAGTCCTTTTGGAAAATATTTCATATTTATGATCATTGAATCCTCTTCCGCTTCTTTTGAGCCATCTCCCGTCAAAATCAATTGTAATATCGGCTCACTCGAACACAGCTGCATTAGTGGATTCCTTTCACTCCGTTATCGCTACATGCATCATTTTACCGTTCAAACCACTTTCGACCGTTCAATAAAATTCCGTGATGCTTTTCTATCCCGAACTGTCCGAATATTGAAGACTATACCATCATCTTTCTTTCATCCGGCATACAATTTACGAAAGTTTAACGGTGACATACATCAGCACCTCCACCACCTCTCCACATTTAATAATTCCTTTCAATATCACTTTCCTGTGCGTGACATCATAACGTATCCCCTGAACTTGCCTTAATAATAAAAAAAAAATCAATCTATCTTGAGTTTAGTAGAAATAAGATACTCAGCGCTTTAATTCCTATATTTTGCAAAGCTACAATTTATAATGAATTGGTCAATTTGAACAAAGTGTGTTTCACTATTTTTACTAACTAAAATGTATGATTTGGAAGTTTTACACTTTCATTATTTACAACCCAAAACAAAATAAATAATTTAACGGCTCGTTTGACTTTCGCGAGTGGCAACACGAGTGGAACGTTGTGAAACTTTTTTCATTCCGAGTCGTAGCCACGTAGTTATCTGTTCGACCAGGTATATTTTAAATGATAAATTTTGTGCATTTGACATTTGCGAGTGGTAGCGAGTGTCTTCAAACATTTGACCTATTTTCAGGTTAATGCTGTTTTTAAACTAAAGATGCACCCCCCCCCCCCCCCCCACCCACCAACACAAGAGTCCTGGATCCACCCGTGGTCACAACCTAACTTACATTTTGTTTTTCATCTTATTCCCTGATGTTAGCCTAAGCTTTAATTTGTCTTTGGAACATATCTTTTTTCCTTTTAATTTTTTTTAAATTTGACTACACTACATTCGCGCGTAATTATGATTATAAAACTTTATACACTTGACAACAGCATTCCTCCATGTTGATAATCTCCGAAAAAGAGAGCGAATATTGTTTAGTTAGCACATTCGCATCAAATGTAGAAATTCAACCGACATGGCAAGTAAATAAATAAATTACGAACTCGAAAAAAAAAAAAAACATCAAAATAAACCAAAAGCAAGTTCATGGGTTGTAATATTAAACCAGTCCTTATCGTGCCTTATGAAGGTAAATGTCAACTCCGCAAAGATTTAGGGTATCACTTACGGGATTTCATTCTTTTAGATTGCAAGTGTGCACGAAAGCTCTTTCAGAAAGAAGGTTTATGTTGCTTGGTTAAAATGGATTCAGGACTCACGTTGAATTGTGTTTTTAGTGCTTTACTGTGGAGAGCAGGTGCCTTGAAAATAAAATTTATTCCCTGGTGCACCAGAAATGCGATAATCTGCGACGACATTTGTAACAATTTACATTTTCTAATATGGGAGGTTTTGTAATGTAAATCTCATTGCTGTTTTGTCGGACTGGTTAATACTGCTATACTTGCAATTATGAAAGTTTTTTTTTCACTTTAAGTGTGTAGGTACAAATATTACATGATACTTGTACTATAACTGAATCGTAGTAAATAAAAATTAACTTGAATTCAGTTGTGGTTCAAAGGTTAAGTACCTACATAAAAGGAAAGTAAAACGGTAAAGTTTTAAATTCAAGTTTTTTTTTTCTATACCATATTTTAACCATCTTAAATGTTTTTAGGGTTCCTACCCAAAAGCTGCCAACAGGACTATATTACTAAGCCTCTGTTGTCCGTCCGTCTGTCAGCGGGCTTTTTCTCATGAGCCGTAATAGGTAAACAGTTGAAATTTTCACAGAGTGTGTATTTCTATAGCTGTAGCAACAAATAATAAAAATAATATAAATTTAAAGGGGCCACCACACAAGAAATTTGATTTATTTTTTCGGTGTTTTTGCTTGACTTTAACATTCGGGGGTTTGTTTTTTTTTACTCCCTAAACTTGTAAATTTATCCATTTTCCAAATATTAATTTTGAAGACTCGGCACTGAATCGATTTAATCAAAATTCCAACAAACCCAAATCTTTGCGGCTTTTGAGGTGAAAAAGATCAAATTTAAAATTTATATCCCAAGAAAATTAAATCATAAGCAACAGGACACTTCCTTACTTCTACGGAATTAAATTTGGAGGCTTGATCGTTAGGTGTTGAGTAATCTGAGCTTTTTAAATCTGGTCAAACAATTTAACCACAAAACTGCCGAAAGAAATCGCATGTGTAGAAAAGGATCAAAAATTCGATAAGAGTGTTACCATAGAAATTATGAAATTTAAAATGTATTTGTAGAAATGACGGACCAGGAACGTGTATTTATGCAGGTTTATAAAAAATCTTGTCGGTTATAGATAATCATGAAGGGATTAATCTAGAAGATACCCAATTCTTAGATTCGAAAACTTAACTGCTTAATGTAGAAGTTTTTCTATACCAATCATTAAAGCCACACAATGAAAGCAACACAACAATTTTAGCGTTTTAGTTGTCGATAAAATCGCATTTAAGACACAATTGTCGTGACGTGATAAGTGTGTTTGACAGTTGTCACTGTTGGATTTTATGTGAAAAAAAAAAAACGAAATTGCGAAAACAACAAAGAAAAAACTCAGAAAAATTCTTTATAGAAGTTTTTAATAGCTAGTTTATTTATCTGTTGATTTCATATGTTTCACAAAAATAACTAAATCCAGACCATATGAATGTCAATTACGAAAAGACCACACTGAAATGCAAAGTATTTTGACCAAGATTCATAGCTTCCACAAAATGGAGGAATTTTAATGTGCGGTAATTTTATTTCATTACTGTTTTAATCTATGCGATTTATAACAATTTCTCCACAGGTCGTCTAAGAGAGTTTGTGTATTTTTAATAAATTCTACATTTAACCAATCTTTATTAGTTTCCGGTAGTTTCTACAGAACCATTCGATCTCAAATTTATTACTTGCTTTTAACGCTTCTTCAACGGCTACCTTGATAGCTTGAGTTTCATTTATAGCATTTGACATGGCAAGTTTTTATTTAATATATCTTAACAATGAGCACTAAAATGATATAAGACAACTTTCACTTACCTTGGTATTGTTGGCTTTTAAGTACGCTTAATTAGGCTTCTCTCTTGCTTTTCTTTCGCAATAACAAATAGTATACTGATTTGTTGTTATGTATAATGTTGTTTTACTGTTTAATTTAATTTAACTTATTTCAATAACTAGCCTTTTTCGATTTAACACTGATCACTGTAAAATTGAAACATTATTTTTTTTTTTAATTTGTTGTCAACACTACGATTATTTCAAATTTTCGTATGTATTCACGTGAGATAAGTGTATTTTCACGATAAACTGTAGAAGCAAGTAACTTCAGGGAAACGATAAAACCCGAAAATATTCGTAATATCCGTGATCCTTAAGATCCGGATCGAAGGAGAAAAAAATGTGTAAAATTGTTTGTTATGGTAAATTAAAATAAAATGAGGAACAACGACTATTTCAGTTAATTATGCAAAATCATAGTCACTAAAAAAACAATTAATTTAGTGAAAGGATTATTGAAATCAGATAAAAAACAACGAAGTTATAGCGATTTTAGTGCCGCATTCACAAAAACGCGCTCTAACATGATAACGGCTGATGACGTCACGATACACAAGACAATTCGCGGTCTAGCGCAGCGCGAGTGAAGTTGCTGCACCGCCGCCGTGATAGAAAGCGCTCAGGATTGGATTTGTTTTGGATTTATTTCATAAAATGTCGTCTTATAAATATTATATTGTGCAGACTGGCATCGTGCGTATTATGTATCGTGACGTCATCACCAGATAAGAGGGCTGCGGCCGTTTTCAATCTGCGTTGTTTTAAATTTCAATAACTTTGTCATTTTTTGACGGATACGAGTCATTCAAAAAGAAATATACTCAGAAATGTATATTGCTTTTGATCTGATATACTAAATTTGAATATCTTGTAGTAAGATTGTTCTCCATAACGAATAATAGAAAAAAGGAAAACATAACAATATTGGGATGATTAATTGAAAGGAAATTTTATTACAATAGGAATGAATTTACATACGACAAAAGGTTTTACAATTCTAATCAATTTCAAATTAATTACAATCATAACAAAAGGTTTCATTCAATAAATAACCTGCAACCTGTGGTATTTCGTATGCTTTCCCAACAGTGTGTGTGTGTGTGTGCCTTTATATATGTGGCGACGTGTTCCCAGGCAGTGCTTAAACATATGTATAGTAAAAAACGACATTTTTGTATGGAAAACATACGAAAAAGACGACCGATTGCTCCAATTTTGAACTTAAATTTCTTCTTCATGTAATAAATTTTAGCTCTCCACGTCGACATATGACAGTGTCGAAATATATAGCTACAAACTAAAGTTTGGTATGGCACCAGCAAGAAAGGTTTGCTCGATTTGCACCACTTTTGAACCTGTATTTGCATGTTATATGAAAACGACGTTCACAAAATTTGATCTCTCCACGTCGACGCGTTCTCAGATTGTTTTCAAATATATAGTGAAAACCACAGTTTTGTATGGCAACATCAAAAATTGGTTGCCATTTAGATCATTTTCAACATTTTATTTAATATTGCTATGAAAACACCATGTAACAAATTATAGCTCTATAAGTCGACGCGTTCTCAGGCAGTTCCTAATATCATAGATGGCACAAGAACTAGATGTCGCATGCCATACTAAAGCAGAGTATACACATTGTGAAATGAGTAGTGAATTCTGAAATGGACCATAATATGTTTCAGATTGTGATGAATGCAAATGATTTTATAATAGTAGTTTTGTATACATTTGATCGACTTCCCCAACACTTCCGATACGAAAAATATGAAATTTTGTATACTTTTTTGGTACTGCATGCGACATCTAGCTCTTGTGTCATCTATGCTAATATATAGTTAAAAACCAGAGCTTTGTATGGCAACACCAAGAAGCTGTTGCCGATTCCAATTTTTCTTTTCTTAAAAATCTTACTCAGACTATTATGAACATTTAAAAAAAAAGAAATTGCCAAATCAGTTCAGCTGTTCTCAAGTGATGCGATTACCAACGAACAGTATTTCATTTTTATTTACATAGATATAAAAACGTGTTAGCTACATACATATATATTATATTATCCTCTACCAATTATTTGTAAGCAAACCATGGACAACTCTCCTGTATCTTTATACATCATCAGATCTACCCCTGAGGGTGTATATTTACACATCAATAATTTTATTACCCCTTGACATGATAAATTATTTCTTTGAGAACTCCAGAATTTATCCATCTATAAATATCAGTCTTCCTCATAAATCAACAAAAATAAGTTACTTTGAAACTTGTATGGTGGGGATAGTCTTATATTTCCCGCAGTGATTTATGTCTTCAGTGCAAATACACAATAAAGTTTTGAGATTGTTGGACGAAATAATGAATCAAATTTCCATAATTCAGTTTATTTAAAATTTTGTAAAGAAATATTATTGTGTTGTGTACATATTTATATATGTATATGTGTCATTAAAACTAGAAACAAAAATGAAAAAGAGTTTCGTGATTTATACGAGTTCCATGAACTATTTTTTTTTCCATGGGTAGTTATTTATAACTTCTTCATGCTTAAGGTAAAGTACCTACTTAATTTTCGGATTTCGTACACTCTGCTCGAAAAAAAAAATTCGCAATTCGAGTTTTTTCTTATTTACAGTTATACAAATCTTCATAAAAGCCACATAAATTGTACACAATTTATGCCTGGGCTGTTTACAAACACGGGAGATGAAAATCAGTTTAATATAAAAAAATTTAGTCTTGCGTTTCTATCGTTTTCTATCGTACCTCAGGAATTGTACGTATTACTTTTATGTCTGAATAACTCTTGCCATAATGTTTGAAAAAATTTATCATACAGATGGCTCAGTGTTTTACGTTTTAAAAGGATTTTTATAGAAGTTTCAAATATATTTTGCAAACATCGCACTTTCTGACACATTATTTTCAGATGAACATTTCCGAACTACAAAGCCCTTTTAAAAAAAATTATTGAATATTTTGAGTTCGAATCCGAAAAAGTATAATAACTCAATTTAGAATTAGAATTTTGAAATTTAATGCATAGAAAATACAAACAAAAACCGTCACCAGTAAATAATTTTGTGATTCAAAAACAGAAAGTTGTATAGCAAACAAAAATCTTCGAAAACTTGAAAACGTCAAAACCATAAGGTTTTGTTGAAAATTGGTGCTTCTTCAACTAAAATAAATCTCAAAAAATAAGTAAAAAAACGAGTTTTCAAACAAAACTGAGGCGAAGCCGCTTGAAACAGTAGAAAATAAACTTTTCTTCACACACAGAGGTGGACTCAGATATTATTCCCTGATGATCAATCAGAGGTAATAAGTGATTTGATTCATGAAGAGAGACAAATGTCCCAATCAAAAAATCTGAGTCCACCTCTGTGTGTGAAGAAAAGTTTATTTTCTACTTTTTCATGCGACTTGGCCTCAGTTTTGTTTGAAAACTTGTTTTTTACTTATTTTATTTCTGCATTTTTCACGTTGACTAAATTTTTATTACGTGCTGCATGGAGACTTTTCCTATTACTATGAAATTTTTTTAAAAATTTACATGAATTTTCCTCGATTTTTCATGCAAGTTTTCATGATTGTTGAAGAGAAAGTATTGATGCCAGTAGGACGAAAAAGAATGATTCCGCATAGCTTACAAAACTTTTTTGACGGAAAATGTTCCGGAAAAGTCGGAAAATTCTGGAAATTTTCGGAAAATTTTCCAGAAAAATTGGAAAATTCTGCATTTTTCCTGAAACAGATTTATCACTAATCATATCGATTAAAATTTTCCGATGAATTACCCCCTTTTCCGGGTTTTCTCTAGAGTTTTCCACAAAAGCATTTTTATGCAACTCATTTCGCTCTACAACTATGTCTTAGGTTACAAAACGCTCAAACGCTTCCTTGGTCGGAAAAACTCCGGAAAAGTGTTTTACATGCATTTTCCTCGATTTTTTCTGCAAGTTTTCACCATTGTCAGAGAGAAAGTAATGATGCCAGTTGATAGGGAACTTAATCCTGCATAATTTAGAAAACTTTTTTACCGGAAAATTTTCCGGAAAAGTCGGAAAATTCCGGAAGATTTTTTCGGAAAAATTATAAAACTCTACATTTTTCCTGAAACCGACTTATCACTAATCAAATTTGTACCAAATTTTCAAATGATTTTTCCCGATTTTTCGGGTTTTCCATGGAAATTTCCGGTTCAAATTTTGATAGATTCAATTGTCACGCGACATGAGCCTGTGTGCCAAATTTCAGCTCGCTGTGATGACGAACAGTGGGTCCACGAGAGTGTCGAAAATAGTTAAAAAGAAATATATAAATAAACAGACAAATTCGTGTACGAGTTAAAGGGAATGGCTGTCCTCAAAAACAAAGAGGCTTAAGGGCGAGTACCAATTCATACTGAAAATTTTTAGACGTTTTAAAAATACTTTCCAAAAATTTTGTTTGAAAATTTGCAGAATTTTCCTTCTTTGAATGTAGCCATTGGAGTACTTCCATGTTAAGCGCTTGCTCTGTTTGCCGCCCACCAACCGTTATCATGATTTAAGTGAAATTTTTTCATCTAGTATAATAGAATAGTAGGCGAATTTCAAATAAAAAAATGTTTAACAAAATTATGCATTTTCGAAACACGGAATTTTAATTTTTGTGGATTTGTCATATATTAGGAGGTATAGATTGTAATAGCCGTGTGTGAATTGAATTATTGATGAATTCAAATTACCTTATATATCATTCTTTCTTAAGACGATCTATGGCTGCAGGATGGGTATTCTATTTAGTAAGTTATTTTAGACGCCATGTAGTTTTCAGCTAATCATGAAACTTGAAATGTGAAGAGAACGAAATAACAAATGCACAATCGGTAGAATTTCGTAATCTATGATGCTGACCGCAACGGACAAAAGGCAAGAACAGCACAAATTCAAAAATAATATGTAGAGAATACAAAATTCAATTCTCTAAAGCTGGCCACTTTTCCATTCAGGTTCTAGATGACTTTGAATTTGCAAAAAATTAATTTACATAAATATGTACATGCGGAATTTCTTTTGCCAATGGTGTGAAGAACTTCTAGTGCTAATTGATCTTCAACGTCAGGCTTTTATGGATTTATGAAGGTCATAAAATTTTCCGAAGAAAATTTATCTGTTTCGAAAAAATTTTAATTAGGTACTTTGGAAATTTTTACAGCACCCTTCAATAGTAAATTTGAATTAATCTATATATGTATGTGACGACAAGCCTCCTGCCAAATAAACTAGTTTCAGAATCCCCTGGACATCAAAGTGTAGAAAATATAAATTTCTTTCTGTTTCTAAGTAGATAAAACAGTTACTGCCCAGTTCAATGGGCTCAATTTGACTTGACTCTTCTATTAAGAACTGATATAAATGAAATCAAATTACAAATATCTACACCTAACTACATATCTTACCAACCAGTAGCGGATCCATGGGGGGGGGGGGGTCATGACACCCCTAAATTTGAAGAAAAAAATATTTAATTAATTGAGTTATTTGAAAAAATATATTTATTATTTTGTATTTTTATTTATATTTTTCAACTTCAAAAAAAATAATATTATTCCAAAACTTAAAAAAACCAAAATTTATTTAAATGAATATTATTGTGTGCATGTATAAGTTCTTCTCAGAATTTCAGTTTGGGACCCCAACTTTGTGTAATCCCTCGAGAAACACTTTCTAAGCTACAAAACAGACTCCCACACTACCACATCAGAGCCCTAACTTAGTCCTAACTCCTAACATTCTAAAATATTTGCAGCGTTCTTATATAAAACAACTGACATGTATAATGACTAATGTCCATAGAAAGACATTGCAGAAAGTGAGTTCACTTCTATATGGCGTTAAACTGTAACTTAATTGAACGCACACTGAATTAATTTCGGTAATCATATACGGAGCTCCGCGTAGCAAAATTATTGTGCTGGTACGTCTCAGCACAAGAGGAGGAAAATTCTTCCTTCCCTAAAAACTTCTCGTGTGGGTTGGACCTAAATAAGCGGTCCGATCAGAAATTTTACAATTTCAAAATTTCCGGAACTATTTCCTTTCTATTGATGACATTGACACGTATAGGCACAAAAGTGTAGCAAAATGCGCATGCAGTATACTCATAAACTTTAGGTCTGTTCGCGTAATAGCTTCAAATCGTTTTGTAACTTCTTACTCGAAGGCGTTTGCGTACTCGAGAGAGAAATTGTTGACATCACTTCTCCCCTCCGTTCAATTTATTACTTGATTTGGCTAGAGAAAAATCGTCAAGTAAAAACTTCAAAAGTGTCAGATTTGACGCTCCCACTAGTTTTTAGTTATTTTTGAGTTTTTAGCTATTTTTCAAATTTTTAATTTACTTTCAAAAAAATGGATAAACCTGCTATTCCTCCTCCAGTGGAAGTAGAATGTTCTACAAAAACATTTTACGTATTCAAAGTGGTAAATTAAATTTGTTTATTGTACTTGTACTATAGAAAGTAATTCTCCGGCATGCACATTTATTTCAAATAGGAGCACAATAATTCAATAATTTAAATAATAAATCAGGTAATCCACTTTAATTATTTGACGTTGCACAAGTTTTTATCGGAGCCTTTCGCGTACTTTGCGAGTGTCACTCGCAGTTTCTCTCCCTATCATAAAATTTAACGTTTTTTCATGTTTTTATTTGAAAAAAAATATGCGAACAGACCTATAGTAGTGCAGCCGTCCATATCAGGTTATTTGTATTTCTTATCTGTCGATATCAGTGACAGTAAACAAGCACAAATATACTTGTAATCTTAATCTTATTATTTTACGGTCAATGAGAGAAGTTTTTAGGGAAGGAAGGATTTTTCTACCCTTTTCTACCCTTTCTACCAATTAAGTTAGAATTTTTGAAATAAATTAAAGAGTATTATATTGTTTTTACATTTATTTCACAAACATTTTTTCTTCTCGTTATAAATTTACTGACAGCTATTTCGATCCCTATCGGATCATCCTCAGAGGAGTAAACAAGTGCTGTTTCGATCCCTATCGGATCATCCTCAGAGGAGTAAACAAGTGCTACTTCTCTGAGGATGATCCGATAGAGATCGAAACAGCTGTCAGTAAATTTATAACGAAAAGAAACATTTTTTGTGAAATAAATGTAAATCCAAGTAGAATACCCTTTAATTTCTTTTAATAAATGTTTCACAAATCGGTCACGAAAGATTCCATCAAATATATAGAGTTTTTGAGATAAACAATAACTGTATCACAAATTCACAGCACGTAATGATAATTTAATTATTACATTATCACCTCAAATAGCAGGTAAACAACTATACAACCGATCGATTAGAAATTTCACAATTTTAAAATGATCGAATCAATTTCCTTCTCAGTAGTATTATTGGTATACTGGCCGTCCTCCCGATCGAAATTTAGCATTTCGGAATTTGTCCTACCCCCGAATACTTCTCACCCGTAAAAACTGCCTATAATCACCCTCGTATTGGCCCTGACTTACATCCGATTTGAGTGGTACACTTATTATTTATATCAAAAATTGTTACTTGTTTGAATGTTTACACAGTTAACCTGGTAATCATATAAGGAATATAGTGTAGCAAAACTATTGTGATAACACGTCTCTGCACGAGGCCAGCAAATTCCTTCCTTCCCTAGAAGTAAAGTGTGTGGATTGCCCCATGAGCATTTCGCAAAATTTGGGAAGTGTTCAGATGAAATCCAAAATGTTTCCCCATAATGTTGCCTCTCTTTTTCCGAGAGTTGTTTATGTCCGTTCTTAATTAGTCTTTCAATCAAAGTATCCATTTCCAATAGATGGCTTCTTTTGTATTGCACTATGGCACGTAACCATATTATTTAAATGTTATATAAATGTTGAAATACATACTCGTTTTTGGTAAATTAAGCACTTTACAATTATACTTTTATTTTGCAGTAATGTGACCCCCCCCCCCGCTTAATTTTACCCCTAGATCCGCGCCTGTTAGCAACTCCACACCCGCAACAGATTCCGACCAGATTCAAGAGTTTAATGACTGAGGGCTCATTATCAATTGACAACAGAACAAAATCCTCTCTAGTCCTTCTTAGCATCACTGAATCTATCCAGTTTCTGTACAGTGTAAATGTGGTTGATGTGGTGGAGGTGATATGCCAAATGTTTTTCTTCTCGAGAAAAAATCAATGATGCATTGGCCCTTCTCGTGTCGTCGCGTCAGCGCTTTCAGCTTGAAGAAAGTCTTTGGATGTAATTTAACGCCTCTTTGAGCTGGGTAAAAGGACCATTAATTCTCCACAAATGTGGCAGGCGTGAAGAATTATACTCGCCTAAACGTAATGAATTCTCCTGGGAGATTTGTATCTTCTGTAGAGACTTAGAAGGTATTGAAAGATGCCCTTACGTGTTGCTACAAAATAATAATTCGAGGAAAATTCCATTCACTTCACGCATTTTGTTAATTTTTACTTAATCATTGTTAGTTTTTATGTATAAAAGAGATTTTTTGTGGTCATTTGAGGTGATAATAGAGGGAATACAAGAGTTTTCACGAATGGTGGTGAAAAGTTTTAATTGTTTTTTTTTTTCTGTGTACAGTCAGGTCTCCTATAACGCAGTGTTTTTAGAACGCGATTTCCATATAACACGGAGCGAAAAAGCGACTGTTCTCTTATAACGCGGTCTCCTTATAACGCGTGTTCAGGATTCATAACAATCCTGAATATTAGCGAAATTACATGTCGACACATGTATATACCGACCTAAATCAAAAAATATTTTATGTCTCAATTGTAATAATTTCGCAGAGAGATGAGCCAGATAACTGTCCACAGGCAGTACATTGCATTCACGCATGGTAATTTTTTCTGTCGATCTAAAGCAAATTATCATGAAGAAGTTCAATTTTCAACGCTGCAGTGAAGTGAGCCAGCCAGAAACAAAACAACTGTACATTGGTAGTACAATGGATTTGCACCACTGACATATATACAATGGACTGCTGATGCTACAAAAATTGCTTACATTATTGGACATTATTATGGGATCACTTTTCTATAGTTGTCTCTTTTTGGTTTAACTACTTTTTTTCGCTGAACTATAAATAATAAGTTCTATACAAAATCTACCATAGTCCAGTTTCAGTTCAGGGGTTTTCCAAATGAATATATAGAATAGAAATAGATGGCAATACAGTATATGTAATCCTTTCTCTGTCCCCCATACCTACTTTTAGGGACAGGCAGACAAAAATTGCTTAATTTTATTTCTATAAAAATCAAGCTTAAGAAATAGTTGACGTTGTAGGAGATAAACTTCCAAGAATAGAAATAATTTCAAATGCATCTGTAATTTGTTGGACTTTTAATATGAATATTAAAGCGAAAATAAAACTTGAAATTAAGATAATTGTCACACCCTGCCAAAAAAAGTTGACCCATATGAAATAGAAAATCAGGCAGTCCATGTCAGTGATTTGCACTTGGTAAGTTGAAAATAAAAAAAAATTTTTTTTTTTGTTTTGTTTTAGAAAAAATTCAGTAGGCAACGAATATTTCTGACTGAATAGAATTTATAAACAAGTTTTTTTTGTTCTTTTGTTGCATTTTAAACAATAGAAAACGAAGTGCAGCTGCTATGCCAATTTGTCATGCGCCTTTGAATGCCGTTCTTTGGTGCCATGAGCAACCCATGGCTATATAAATCGGAATCTGATTTCACTTTTTTTTTGTGCTCTAAACTTTATTAACATTTCCCAGTGTCATTTCCAAGTACTATAAATTTCACTAACAGTTTAAATACTTTTTTTAATTGACAGTTCAAATTATTATTATTATTCTGGGTATCGACTAGATTAAGGATTTTATTTTGAATAGCGATTAAATTAAATATTCTTATTGCGGGTATCGACCGAATAAGAAGTTTACTAACATAAATCACTTTATTACGGGTCTCGACCGAATAAAGATTCTTATTGAGGGTATCGACCGAATAAGAAATTTACTAACATAAATCATTTTATTACGGGTCTCGACCGAATAAAGATTCTTATTGCGGGTATCGACCGAATAAGAAATTTACTAACATAAACCACTTTATTACGGGTCTCGACTGAATAAAGATTCTTATTGCGGGTATCGACCGGATAAGAAATTTACTAACATAAATCACTTTATTACGGGTCTCGAACGAATAAAGATTCTTATTGCGGGTATCGACCGAATAAGAAATTTACTAACATAAACCACTTTATTACGGGTCTCGACTGAATAAAGATTCTTTCTGTGGGTATCGACTGCAGTTAGAATTAATAACCTCACTTTATTCTGGATATCCACCAGAATAGAGAATAGTCCAATTCCAAACCTCAATAAATTAGAAAACCAATTTGATCGAGTGCCTAATACTGAGCTGGTGAGTACATTGTCAGATACAATAAAATTTTCTAAAGATAAATTTAATTTAATCTTACTTAATCTTTCACATTTATTCAATATTAAATTTAGCTCATTATAATTGTGGTTTTGAAATAATATTATCAGGCATTATACATGATATATTAATTACAAATTATAGCATTTATTGAATTTTAAAAAATCTAGTTGGAGTGCGAGTTACAGTGTAGTAAACTTGGTGAACTGAAGAATTAAGCTACGAAATTATTGACTTTGAACCAGGGTTATAACTTTCATCACATTTCTTCATTATTCTCGTGTTCGCTCTAACTACGGGCAGAACAACGCGTTTTTCATAAGAAAACGCTCCAACAACTCAAAATAATTTTAAAAATTTATCTATGGCATAACTTATTTGATGTTTTAAATTTTTATATGTATAGTTAGAAGCGTGGCCTTGGTTCGCTATAACTCACAAGTTGTTTTATGATTATCCACTGCTTAAGAAATTTACAAACAGTTACAAAACTCTACTTTAATTATCGCTAGTACTGTTCTTTCAAATTATGTATCGCAATCCAAATAGTTTACATTAACTTCACTGTCTAAAATAAGACTGCCTTCTGGCGGTGACAAGCGCCGTATCTACACTCCAGAAATTTGACTAGAATATTTCTGAAACATCGATTCTCCGAAACTAAAGTGGTTTACTGCCCGAACCAATAGATGTCGCTTGCCCAAAAGTTGTTTATGTCTTTGCACATAACGGGATGTACATAGTTTACATTAATTGTCAGGGGAATACCTTGTTTATCAATTCCAGTTATCAGGGAATGAGCAAACAATAAAGTATTGCTCTCTTTTAATTTATTTTAAGATTGCCTTTGAATGTGTTTAGACGTATGTGTAATTAAGTGTTCTTTTGCCTTGTTTAATTTACGTTGTTAGAATTATAGAACATTATGGAAAATCTAAGTAAAAAAATTTATTTTCTGTAATATTTATACCTGACAAAAATTATTTCTCATAGGTTTTTAAAAATGCTTGAAATAAATAAAAGCAGAAAACATTTAAAAAGATAGTTTATATCTCTTGTGGACAAAATCGAAATTTTAAATCGTTTAAAGAATGGAGAAAAAATATCGTCTGTTGCAAGTGCCTTAAATTTGAATGAATCTACAATTCGAACTGTAAAGAAAAATGAGAAAAATATAATGAAAACTATTGCAGATGGTTGCCCGTCAGATGCCAAGCGCACTACTCGTACA
This sequence comes from Dioctria rufipes, assembly GCA_963924295.1. Taxonomy (NCBI): domain Eukaryota; kingdom Metazoa; phylum Arthropoda; class Insecta; order Diptera; family Asilidae; genus Dioctria; species Dioctria rufipes. The sequence continues at coordinate 173,131,132 of OZ002742.1, read as the reverse complement.
CGAGACGTTAATATGCTTAAAATGGAACGAGCTCTGATGATCTGGGTGGAAGACTGTATATCCAAAAAGATATCTGTCAGCGGAAATCTTATTAAACAGAAAGGACTTAAAATTTATGAGCATTTTAAAAGGATTGACCACTCATCTTCAGAGCGACACAGCCATACATTTACTGCAAGCACAGGGTGGTTACATAAGCTAAAGTAAAGGTACTTCTTGCACAACAACAAATTTCAAGGAGACCAGGCTTCAGGTGATGATGAGGCAGCCAACAAAATTAAAATGGAGCACCATCAAATTATCGGTAAAGGGGGATATGCACCAGATCAGATTTTTAATGCTGACGAGACATTGTACTGGAAAACACTTCCATTACGGACCTATATTTTAACAAATGAAAGGTGCGTTTCAGGCTTTAAAGCTTCTAAAGAACGTATCACTCTCCATATGTGTAGTAATCTATCAGGAAGTTTGTTAATAAAACCTATGATAATAAATCGTTATTCAACTCCTCGAGCTTTCAAAAATATTAAGATGCCTGAGTTGCCTGTATTTTGGCGAGCTAATAAAAAAGCGTGGATGACTCAAGAACTATTTCAGGATTGGTTTTATAATTGCTTTATCCCGCAAACGGAAAGCTACATGATTTAAAACAAATTTAGTTTCAAAGTTTTGCTGATTATTGATAACGCTAGTAGCCATAGTAAGGAACTCAACTACCCAAATTGTTTTTTTTTTTCCTCCTAACTGCACTTCATTGATACAGCCACTGGACCAAGGAATAATTCAAACTTTCAAAATTTTCAACAGATTAGAAATGATGAAGGTAAAAACTCTTCTTCAAGTTTGGAAAGACTTTTCTATTTTAGATTGCATTCGAACTGTCTCATCAGCTTGTGCAGAAATTAAACCGTCAACACTTAATGCATGTTGGAGGCCTCTTTTACCTCAAATGGTTCACAAGGATAATGATATTTCAGCCCAACTTACAGAAATAGTAAACATTGCTTCTGCTTTGAGCAGCGAAGGATTTGCAGATATAAACCAGGAAGATATAGAAGAACTATTTTGGGAAGAGAGTTCAAATGAGGAGGAACTGGTGGAATTAATGGGTGAATCTACCTCAAATGCATTTGTAGAGGAAAAAACGGGTAACGAATTAGTTTCAAACTTCAGATATGAGTTAAAAAAAAAGGGCTGGATTTGGCTAAAGAATTAGAACGTCACTTAACTCAAAATGATCCTTCAACGACGCGTAGTGCGAAATTTCAAAATTGCTTGGCTCCATATAAAGAGGTTTTGGAAGAACTACAAAATAAAACTACATTTGAAAACCAAGAAGAAAATTTGCAAAAAGAAGAGGATTTTCGGCCAATTAGAAAAAAAAAAGAGTTAGACTTCAAATATTTGACAGTGATGATGAATAATAAAACAAATCTACTTAATATGTATCAAATTAAGTTTAGTTGTTGGAAATAATTCGTCTTAGTTTATAATTTTATTATATGAGCTATTTATGTATGTATTATATTCAATAAATTCAAATATGTAAAAATCTACATATTGATTGCCATTTTTATTATAAAATTTTATTTGTTAACCGTATCAACCACAACTTGTTACTTTGAGAATGCAGTTTTTTATATAGGTCTGAATTATGTGCAATTTATTTTATTTCTGAGATTTCATATAACGCGGTACGAATTCATTTAATTTGTATTAATTTTGAGTTTCTTATAATGCGGTTTCCATAGAACGCGGATTGATTTCCATATAACACGGTATAAATCAATTTGATTTGTCTTATTTTTATGTTTCTCATAACGTGATTTCCATAGAACGCATTTCCTGATTTCAATTAATTCTGAATTTCTTATAACACGGTTTCCATTATAACGCTAAAGCTTTTACAAGTGGAATTATTGACCCAAGTATGTGTTCTTTGAATACCTTGGATTGGAGTCTACTAATACGAAAACCAGTTCCACACATATCTACTTTTAAGTACCTATAAAATAGCCATGTTGAATCTATTCTTTGCATTGGTGCCCTTTTCGAATTTGGTAGTAATTTGATATCAACTCTTACGTTGTAAAAAAATCTTCAAATTATTGCTAATTTCAGCTTGTCGGTAGCCTTATTTTTAGATCTCATTTTAATTTTGTCATACAGCCAATCGAATTGACTGGAAAATAAGCAAGTGATTTGGAAATGAATCTGGTTCTCATGTTAGTAAATCTTTCAAAATATATTGCTATTTATCACCCGATTTTTTTTTTTTTAATATACCATTTTATATTTTATTACATTTTCCAAATTTTATTTTAATTTCTTTGCCATCCTTTTTAATAGTAAATTTTTTTGCTTGAAATCATACAATTTTTTTATAGTAAGCAACACGTTCCACAACAGCTGATTATTTTATGACCGCCTATATTAAAAGTACATTCCTAGATCCATTCTCTTTTCCTAAGGAATTTCACGATATATATAAGCTATATACCTTGCAGCTCGTCCAGTCCCAAGAAGAAGTGACTGCCAAGAAGTTCAACTTTTTCAATTTCTAGAGCATGACATAGCACATGTCGAACTGATTCGATTTCTTCAAGAACTTTCCAGCTTCAGCAGAAATCCTAACCACTCTCCTGTTATGGTTTCTTTTGGCCCAATGAGCCGATATCACGTCTACTAGTTTCTTGGCATCCGCTCTGTTTTAGCCTTAACGTAACTATCGTACACGACATCGCCTTTTAGAGTTTCAATCGGGATTCTCACATACGATATTGCATCGGAGCTATCCATTTCAGAATCCGTTTTTACTACCTCTTATTTCCCTCGATATTTTAATGGCCAAGTACCCAGCTGTTGTATGCAAATCTTTTCTAGGCTGTCTTTACATAGCTGTACCAGTCTTGATTCTACCACCACATCATCCAGCGTCTTCTGACTATCAGTATATATACAGATGTCTAAATTTGACTCTCTGCACTTAGATACCAATAGCAATGCTTGGTGAATGACGAACGACCCTGCATGGAAAATACAACATTTGGCTGTCAATGTGAATTCTTCTAGTGACAGTTGTTGGGACTTCCCGCTCCTGTGCCTCCACTTACCATCGAACCATCTGTAATCATAGAGATGTATGTGGCTATGTGGCAATTGCTGCCATTGTCGCGGCTGGCCTGGCATTCCGGTAGAGCCGGATGAGCTCGGCACCTCAATTTTTTTTATCAAAACATTTAGAAAGTTTTTAAAACTAAGTTTCGAAAATACTCAGAGCTATTTCGAGACACCTTTAGTTAGTAGGCGTTGTATTTTTTTAAGACAAAGAAAAACAAAAAGAAGATTAAAAATCTCATTTGTTTTTCAGCTTTTCTTCAAAAAGCATATCTCCAGTTTTTAATTTTAAAAGAAAGGAAAAAGTTATTTTAATTTTGGTTCTCTCAGCTCTGTTACTAGTTAAACGATATTTAGAATAACCATATTGTGTTCTTGCTAACTAAAAAATGTTAATTAAAGAGTGAATTATAACGTTACTAATTGTTTTCTTGCGTAGTAATCCCGAAGGAAGTTCCACTTTTCTTTCAACGAGTTTCATACAGGTCAAGAAACAGTATTCCTGGGTGACGATCCTGAGAAGTCCTCTCGACGTAACCTAAACGTCTACACGGCAATACCTCAGCTAGACGTGAGAGCAACCAGACACCCCAGTAGTGCAACTTGGATGCATATACCGCTGTATCTGAAGTAGACGATTCGTGTACCCAGGACTACACCAGACGTACCTGCAGTGTAATCCACATTCTGAACATATGGTGAACATAGCTTCTTAACCACTCATATCTCCGAGTCACTAAAGGTTAAGGCAGAACCTTGGGTGACTATTACTACGTTGGGGTGAATGTAGTTGAATGCCTTAAGTATATTGAAATGTCCACATGTACACTCCTTCCACCAGCCTATTACTTTAAGCCTCACTGCGCTGGTAGCTACTTCATCTCTACAGTGGAGGTTCATCAACATCACAAAAGAAGAAACTCAAACCTTTTAATAAGCCCCGAATCGCTAAAACTGAGAAGCTTATGGATCTCGTTTCCCTTAATGTCCCGAATAAACTCTAAGTTAAGAGGTTATGAGGGAATGAATATGAGTTTAAACTTGAGATAAGAATTTAATTTAGTTTCAGCGAAAACCCAAATTTTGTAATTTTATTAGGAATTTCTGTAAAGTTTCGCTTTTTAGCATTTTTTCAACCGACATTTTTAACTTTAGGATTTTTCCAAAATTTGTCCTATTTGGTACAGTAAATTTTGGTGGCCAATTGAAGTACTAACAGACTCCTTGTTTTACTCTGGAAGTCGAACTCTATGGTAAAACTTTTTTAAGACAATCCCTTAAAATGAACGAGAAACCTAAGCGTCTCAACTGGTACGAAATGATAACGGATTTAGATCCAAAGGTTAATTTTGTGGTAATTTTACCAACGACTTGAAAATTTACTAAACCTTAAAAATTCCGCTTCTGAGCAATATTGCCAATGTAAGGAATGCTAAGATTTTTATTTTATTATTGTTATTACTTTTGTTTATTGGTTTCAAAATAAAATGGATGTGTAAAAATATCGAAGAGAAATTAATATGTTCAGGGATCAATAGGGGAAAAAATTGATCTGTTTACCTCCGCTTTGCACGTGTTTGGTCTTTGTAGATCCGCTTTTTATTTTTAATACGTGTTTAAAGCCTTGAGAGTTAAGACTTTTTTTACATGTGTGTAGCTAAACAGGCACTATATACAGATTTAGAAGATATGATCGTTTTGACATTTGGATGCGATGTTACCTAAGTTGATTATGCACATAAGACGATAAAATGAAATTTCATTCTTATAATAATTTTATTGTAGGTAGGTACTTGATGAAAATAAAATCCAATTTAATACTGAATATTCCAAAATCCATTTATATTAAAAGAAAATTAAAGAAAGGAAATTAACAAATCATATTCTTAAAATTGAGGAGTCGTCGAACTTTTGTTATGAGACGAATCGATCGTGCGATCTTTATTGATAAAAGAAAACCGAACTTCTACTTTTTGTGTCTTTTTAATATGGCAGTACTTAATTCCAAAACGCTTCTGGTATTATATATTAATACAAAAAAAAACTAATTTGTTTTATTAAAACTATAACAAACGGATCGCTGGTTTTATGTTTTTCCTTCTAGCTCGATTTCGCGAGTTGTCTTCCTGAAGGGGTGGGAAAACAACTGTCCGAAGCTTGGGCTGGCTGGCACCCCGTACCCATGATAATTCAAAAATCTTTTTAGTTATTTTTTCTGTTTTCTCACGACATTGTAACGTACGAGAGAAAATGAAAAATATGATTTTCATGTTGTGTGTAGGTAAGTAGGCATACTATGAGAATGGAGTATGTGCCGCGATAATAAGATCCTAATTGTGCTTAATTGAATTTTTTTATAATGCGAGAAAAAGGGGTTTCAATAGATGTTAAACTGGCATGCAATTATTTAAATAATTTTAAGTTTTCAAATTATTATACATCAATATATGGTATAGCACAATATATTTATGTATTGACTTTATCGTGATCGGGGCATTGTGTACCGGAGTCACAACACCGTAAGACTTTGGAAAATCTATATTTAATTGCCTTATTAATTACAACTATATACATATATGTATATATTAAAAAAAACATAACAATTCCAATTATCACACTAAAAAATTGGTGTATACGTACTCTTGATATAATAATTTTACTTTTTTTAAGGCTAACTGTACAATCTATGAAGTTGTTGTAGTTATGTGTGTGTCCTACCATAGCATAAGCCTTGGTAGCGTGTGAGTTGACCGCAATACCGAAACAAAATCCAATAAAGGGAAAAGAAGAATCCTCAACGCAAAATCTGTAAAAACTTCCGAAAACAAAATCAATGAAAAATATTAAAATCTAAATTCGCAAGAAAATTCCGAAAAAACTTCTTAAGCAAAATCCGTTGACATAACTCCGAAAATGAACAAAACGTTAAAAATTCCAATAAAATTGGAAAAAGAAAATCATTTAGAGCTGACGAAACTCGAAATGCAGGATTTAGTGTTATGCCTAATTGCCGTTAATCGACTTTAATCTATTTATTATTAGTAAAAGCAATTTCTGCTATAGCTGCTTTCTCCCAGCCTCCAAATATATTAGAAAACATAACCTATAAAAATATGTATTATGATCCTTTCTGAAATTATTAAATAATATGAATTTGGAATTTAATTCTGTGATTTTGCTTTTGGATTTTTCGGTTCTTTTACTTATTAGAAATTTATTCGTGTTTGTTTCTTATTTTGTTTTATTAATTTTTGTAGTTCCTACCAAACCACCTGGTAGGTGTGTTATACTAATTAAGGATGATTAAGCAACAAGTTTGAGCTCCTACTCTACTCTACTACTTATTTTCAACTATTACAATCGATTTATAAACGTTTCATTATGTTATATATACATCCATCCTACAAACCAAACTTATGGTAAACAATAATAAGCTATTTCGAATGAACCACTTTTCAAATCACATTAATTCTGTAAAAGTTATGGAAAAGCTTTGGTCATTCTTACGGTTTATAAAATAACTCTGATATGAGGGGAAGCAGAAGTTTTACGGACTAACTTTATTGGGGACATTACCGTTTTCCTTTTCTACCAAAGCCTATGATATCTGCTGTAATAATTCAAATCAAGGAGATTGCATTAATGCCAACGTTTTAGGGGATCATTTATGTCATTAGACTGGGTGGTTGGAAAAACCCGAAAAGTGACCAAATGTATTCTATCTTTGGTTTTAATTTTTTCCAAAATAGTATGGGTATGCAAATTGAATAATCTGAATGTGTTACAAAAAAAAAAAACAGACGATAGGATTATCTCAAACGCATTATCTTTATTTTCGTTGTCAATTGAATATAGACATTTCCAAAAAAAAGAAAAAAAAATGGTTTATATTTTTCAGCTGTTTACCGTTAAGAATTATTGTTGGGAATTATTCCAGTTGGTAACTACAAAAAAACCTAAACTACACCAATTTATAATTATTCGTTTCAAATTATGGAAACTGTACCGAATTCGCCTTGTGAAATTTGAGAAATACTCTCGCTACAAGGTGAAGGCTGTTTGTAGATCAAAAAGCTATTTTGAATTCAGAAAAAATTATAGTCATGCACGATTAACTTAACTTATTCGTATATTTTTCCAGTTTATTGTAAATTTTCAGGTAAGCAGTGAAACATTTCATTCTCATGACACAGCTTAAAGCAAAAATCCATTGGTGTACCCCATCCTTCTTAATAATCGAACATACTGCACCTCATAAATTATCATTGAAAGTTTTCTTAACTACATATGTTTAAAAATTGACTCCATCCAAACTTCAAGGAGTTCCATTTTTTCCTTTCTACAGCTTCCCCAAAACCCATTAAGGATAAAAATTAAAAATAATTAAAAAAAATTAAGAGTGGACTTTTTGAGATATTCAGGGATAACAGACATATCCTATATCCTCAAAACCCGTTTTATAGAAAAAGGACAGACTAATTTTTTTGTCAAAACTAAATAAGCTTTTAGCTGACAAAACACAATACCAGAATAATTCTATACGAAATTTGTCCGCGAAATGAACACAATACTAGGCTTAAGAGCTGAACAGCTTTGCATTCGTAAAAGCACTACAAAACCAAGTTTCAGTTCGAAACATTGTCGGAAATACATAGTTGTGTTGCCTTAGAACAAAGTCCGAGACATTTCAGTCATGAAATTTTTGACGTAGATTTAGAGATAAATTGACGAAAGTGACCATATTTAAGTAAGTTAAGTAAACATAAATACCTACGACAAGAAATTCACCTGGGGTCTAAAGTAATTTAAAGTCAGAGCGAACAGTGAGCTTATTACATTAACTTCGAATACGCCACTTAGGTATGTTTATTCTTCATTCAACACACTTTAACGCGATATTGAAGAACTCTTCAGATACGTCATCATTTAAAGTTCGAAGACGCTGTTCCACGCAACTGAAAATCAGACATTAGATAAGGTAGACAAATCTATAAGATTTGTAAAGAAATTAATATCAGGTAGGTACCACATAGATCTTGGAGATATTCGCAGTGAATTAATTATGAAGGAAGGGAAACCGGACTTCTATACAATGTTCTCCACGAACTAATACTACCCCAATTTATGTAGTAATAATTACTAGAAAATCAAAGGAGTCTATATAATTTGCATCCATAAAAAAATTTGATATAAAAGTGCATGCAGTAATTACATATAAAATACGAATATTTAAAATTGTTCTTGACTTACCTCTGTGACATATTTGCAGTGCACAATCTTCAGAAGGAGAGCAGCAGATAGAATCCTCCAAACAAGATTCACTTCACAAGAAAAAAAAATTCTCGCGCACTTTCCAACAAAAACGAAACTAATTTAGGCTCAGATCAAACAAAAAAATATTTTCAACAGATTTACCCTGATTCTAACATGTCAAAAGCACTTTCAAATAACAAAAACACAAACAGAAAAATGTAAACCGAAAAACTCAATTTATTCCACTTTAAAACAAAATTCTTGCTCCAATGATTAATAAAACAAAGGGAAATAGGATAAACAAAGAATTTTACTGAGAAAATAATTATATTTATTTCAAAAACTTTTTCGGCGGAAAAATTCGACGGATAAAACATAAAAGTTGTGTTTTTATTAAAACTCTGAGATAAATATTTTATTTTATTAGTAAAGTTATTAGTTTATCCTCTTTCCCATAATTTTATTAATCATTGGAGCAAAAAATGTTGTTTTAAAGTGGAATGAATAAATTGAGTTTTCGGTTTACATTTTCCCGATTCTTGTTTTTTATGTGAAAGTGCGTTAACTTGCAAGATGATCGCTACTTTCCACAAGCTTAACATGAATTTCTTATGGAAATGTAACCAACGATTTTGCTTACCTCCCAAAATCGATCGTAAAAAACGATCTTTGAATAATTTGCTTTATTACCCTTACAACTCTGGTACAATTTTTATATTTTATTCAACGGCATTAGATAACTGCCACTGCCATTAAAAAAAAAAATCACAAATTCCTTCACAGCACAGAGCTTTTGCATGAGATATTTGCAGTGAATTCTCATTGCATTGAAATTTTTAAATAATTTTTTGACTAAATTAAATCCCATAAATTCTGTTAACTTTTGGAAGGTAAAAAACAAATCTAAACTTTAACAGAACACCACAGCACAGCACTTGATAAGAAAAAAGAACACTTTGAATGCTTAGCGATCGAAATTGATTTTTTTTTTAAATAGCCCACTTTATCTCAAAACAATTAAGAGAATTTCACTTTTTGAAACTTTCGTTAATTTCATTAAATGTCCCTCGCACATAGGAGCACGCGACCACGATAACGTATGCAATTTTCGACGCACTCTCGTTTTATTTCCCGGCACGTTTTGCATCTACTGCAAAAATATCATTGCAGGTAAATATAAGAAAATTTTAAATTAAAAGATCTGCAAAAGCTTTGCTCGCGCCTATTCGCGTTACAACCACGTCACTCGAAAAACGAAATTTTAAATTTATCTGTGAATTTCAAAATACCAAGAATTTCCCTCTGAATTCATTTCAGCGTGCTACGTAGGCCTACGCAGTGCTTTACGTCTTAAAAGTTTTCAATTGAATAATAGTTCCCCGCGCAACACTGTTTCACACTAAACAAGATTTTTCCGAATGTTTATGTAAGGTAAACGTCACAAGAAAACCACTGCACTAATTAAATAGTTCTGCTCCAGAGTGCTATATACATACATGTCCCGTCGTCGTCCCAACGTAAAGCACGTATGTCAATTAAAAGTTCGTCTGGCTGGCCAGATAACAGCAAACACAAGAAATATTCACAATTTAACACCGTTTCTAAGAACTTTCCACAAAATTTTTAAAATTTTACTTTTTCAAGAAATTCGCGACATAACTTAAGGCCAACACGTCGAGACTGAAACTGCTCTCGCGAACCCCGAAATAAAATGTTGTGGTGATACCGAGCGACGCAATGGTAAGGTCACTGTATAACGGTTTTAAGACTTTGAAATTCTATTTAATCACATTCTCTTCATTCGAAGAAGGAAGTACAAAAATTCGTTTAAAACAAAATCTATTACAGTGGAAATAAATTCTGTTCCATTTTTTAGGCTTTTTTATGGCAGGTTTGTAGGTATGTACCTAGAGCTACTCTGTTTTAGGAGAAAATGCAGTTCAAGTCTATCACTTTCTTAGACGTTTGTGGAGTGATTAAATTAAATTTATTTCGGCATTTAAAGTTTTTTTTATTTGTTTAAAACATAAAATTTAAATTGAGGAATTTATTTTGATTAGTTTTTTTATTATTAAAATATTTAATCTTTTTGCAATGACGAATAATATGTTCATCGCTCCAGAAACGTGAAAAAAAAAGTGATAGATTTCCAATGCATTCTCTTCTGAAACAGGCTATAGTGAATGCACACAAACATGACGTAAAACGGAACTAAGAAATGAAGTTGAACTTGTTCCCGCTGTAATAGATTTTTTTCTTTAATACGATTTTTTGTACTTTCCTCTTCGTGCACCTTCAAATTCAAACGAAGAGAAAGTGATTTAAGAGAATTTCAAAGTTTAACTGTTAAAAAGTGACCTTACCATTTCGTCGTTCTGTACCGCGTATGAAGCATTTCATTTCGGGGTTCATGCAGTGTTGGGAATTTCAGAATTTTTCTTTTCAATATGAAAAATTTAATCTCATGTTTTACTTTTCGTTAATTATTCAAGATATACTAGTATTTCTTTAACTTTAGAATATATATGTATTAGATAAGAAAGCAATGAACGAAAATTAAAACATAAGATCAAATTTTTCACGTTGAAATTCTCTTAAGTTCCCAACACTGGGTTTGAGAGCAATTTCAGTCCGGCCAGATTGGGAAAAATATACTAAAAAGAGAAATCTCTTGAACAGCTGTTCAATAGAAAGAGATTACCCATTTGAAAATTAAAAAATAAAATAAAACATGAATGCAAATTTCGACAGAGCATTTAAGGAAATTGAGCATGTGTGTGACAAAGAGAAATATCCCTTTTTGTTTTTCTTGAAGGGAAATATTTAGATTTTTCAGTAACGAAGGACTTTGTTTTTTTACATACTGGCGAATAGGGTGTATTGAACTTGAACAGCTGTTCAACAGATTTCGCTTGCCAGTTTAGGCACGTTGACCTTAATTTGTGTCGCGAATTTCTTGAAAAGTTCTTAGAGACGGTGTTAAATTGCGAATATTTCTTGTGTTTACTGTTATCTGGCCAACCAGATGAACTTTTCATTGAAATAAATGCATTATTACGTTGGGACGATAACGGGACATATATGTATATAGCACTCTGGAGCAGAACTATTTATTAATTAGTATTGTGACGTTTACCTACATAAACTTTCGGAAAATCTTGTTTAGTGTGAAACGGTACTGCGCGAGGAACTCTTATTCAATTTAAACCTTTTGAGACGTAAAGCATTGCATAGGCCTGCGCAGTACGCTGAAATTAAATTCCCAGATGAATGAACCGCAATAATATCGCTGTTCTAGCTAGAGCAAATAAGATTATTTTTTTTTATAATTCCTTTGAGAGGAATTGTTTTGTCATGAATTTCTTTCCGAGGAATTCTCAAGACACCAATTAATAATTAAATAGAAAAGCTTTCTTTCAATTAAGAATTCTAAGCCTCGCACGCTCAAAAATATATATATATATGTCGTAGGCATTTAATAAAATCCGGCATTTAATTAAAAGCCTAGGCATTTAATTAAATGCCGGCTTTCAATAAAAATCGTATTGATATCTTTCTTTTACCATTATCTGCCTAGGCATTTACTTAAACGCCGTCATTTAATTAAAAGCCGGGTGGCTCTCCAGGCAAATAATAAAATAAGAAAATATATATCAACGCACGATCCGCAAGCCTTTACGCCGATAGTGTAATACCACCCGATTTAAGCAAATACTAGGAGAGGGAGATGTGTGGTGAAGGGGGAGGTCGCACCCAGGCCTGCGACCCATACTCACACACACCCACACCCACATACACACACATATACACATACACACACACGCGAGGCCTGCGACCCATGCTCACACCCACCCACACCCACATACACACACATATACACGCGCCGCGCGTGTATGTGTGTATGTGTATATGTGTGTGTATGTGGGTGTGGGTGTGTGTGAGTATGGGTCGCAGGCCTGGGTGCGACCTCCCCCCCCTTCACCCCACATCTCCCTCTCCTAGTATTTGCTTAAATCGGGTGGTATTATTATTATTTTCGGCGTAAAGGCTTGCGGAACGTGCGTTGATATATATTTTCTTATTTTATTATTTGCCTGGAGAGCCACCCGGCATTTAATTAAAAGCCGATATTTAAGTAAATGCCTAGGCAGATAATGGTAAAAGAAAGATATCAATACGATTTTTATTGAATGCCGGCATTTAATTAAATGACTAGGCTTTTAATTAAATGTCGGTTTTTATTAAATGCCTACGACATATATACAGGGTGTCCCGTAAATCGACGTCATGCCGGAACCGTTACCGTTACCAGAAAAATATAAAAAAAAATCTAAGTCATGTTTTTTTCAAATTATTGACATTTCTTTTGTTTTCGAGAAAATGTACACCTTGTGATGGTTCATTAGCTCCTGTTGCTACAAATCTTTACTTTTTTCAATTTTATTTTTCTTATGTAATCCCGAATAGTGCTTATGTCACCTCTTGCTTTAAGTTCTAAGCTAACTGCTCCAGCTTGGAAGAAAATATCACATTTTGCCGAACCAACAATATAAAATTAATAATTCGTTGAACTTTAACATGACTGTATTAAAAAAAAATGTACTTTTCTAGTCTGGCAAGTAACTTTAAAACCTGACGCATTTAATAAGGATTCTATAATGGTACAACACTTGCTGCATTATTTCTTAGATTACGGAAAAAAATTGTTTTTTCTTGTTTTTTCTTCAAGAAACCCAGTTTCGAAAAATTTCTTTTCACCTACTAAAATTGATTCTAGGGTACCCAAAGCTTGCCTTAAGAGCGTAACTTTAAGATTCTAGCTTGAGTGAGACGGGGAGTCAATCCATGAAGTGTGAGTGAAGACAGATAGTGACGCTTTCAAATTAGAGATGCTAACTTTTTGTTAAATTTAGGACAAATTTCCTTAATTTTAATATTAAACACCAATTATTTGGATGCTAAGATTGTTATTTACAAAAGATGTTCAAACTGCCTTCCTTCAGCTTCAATACAAGCTCGACTTCTTCTTAAAAAAGATCGGGTTATCAGACGGGCAATTTTTCCGTTGTTGAAAAATACAACTGCTTCCGTAATTCTTTGCCGAAGCTCGGCTAAATTTTCAATTGACTTCTTATAAACTTTCTAATGGATTTAGATCAGGTGAACGGGCTGGCCACGAGATCGTACCAGACCACCCTATCCATCTGTCCGGATATTGTTCATTGAGATATTCTCTAACTGAAAGGGCATAGTGCGCTGGGCAGCCGTCTTGCTGATACCACATCTCTCTGTAAATACTTAGTGGCATGTCTTCCAGGAAATTAGGTAAATGGTTTTGCAAACAATCTAAATAAACTTCAGCATTAAAGAGCTCTGGCAACTCAAAAGGTCCTATGACTTTTCTGTTTAAAATTACGGTCCACATGTTTATTTTAAAACGATATTGAGATCTATTTTGTCTCATTAAATTCGTGCCACTCATATAAGTTGTGTAGGTTCATGTAACCGTCTTTTTTAAATGTCGATTCATCCGAACACTAAATGTTCTCGAAGAATCGCGGATCTTCCCGTTGGATTTGTAGCATTGTTTGGCAAAACGTAACCCGAGGTTGATAATCCCGAGGTAGCAGGGTTTGTACTCGCTGTTCATGGTATGGGTGGAGCTCATGTTTTTGTAATATTCGGTGAGCTATACTTTTGGGTACTCGTGTGCATTCCTGGATTGCACGTACCGAACTACCTGGATCATCTTCAACTGCTTGAAGTATTACGTCCTCCTAAGATAAGGAACTTCTTCCTTCACCATGTACTTGATTTGGCAGTCGGCCCTCTGTGGATAGTAGACGGTGTACATTTGTAAAAACTCTATGATCTGGAGAACGATCAGCATTTGGGTATCTCTCGGGATACAGTCTAGCCGCAGCACTAGCATTGCCTCTTCATTCCCCATACAAGAAGTGCATGTTGGCATATTCCTGTGTGGTGTATAAATACATGGTGGCACTACTCAATCACACTATAGTCCAGAAAAAATCAAAGCTTGTCGTAAAGAGATCGAAACTGTCCAAATCCAATTAGAAGCAAACAAGTCCAATAAACGAAGCAAAAAGTCAAAAGTACGAAATAGCACGAACGAATACGGAATACTTTTAAAGTTACTTGCCAAACTGGCGTAGTACAGTTTTGTTTCAGTACAATCAAAATGAGACATTTTCTTCAAAGCTGGAGCAGTTGGCTTAGAATTTAAAGCAACAGGTTACATAAGCACTATAAGTCACTATCTGTCTCACTCACACTTCATGGAATGACTCTCCGTCTCACTCAAGCTAGAATCTTAAAGTTACGCTCTTAAGGCAAGCTTTGGGTAGACTAGAATCATTTTTAGTAGGTGAAAAGATATTTTTCGAAACTGGGTTTCTTGAAAAAAAATTTTTTTTTTCCGTAATCTAAGAAATATTGCACCATTTTAGAATCCTTATTGAATGTACTTGCCAGACTGGCGTAGTACATTTTTTTTTCAGTACAGTCAGTTAAACTTCAACGAATTATTAATTTTATATTGTTGGTTCGGCAAAATGTGACATTTTCTTCCAAGCTGGAGCAGTTGGCTTAGAACTTAAAGCAACAGATTACATAAGCACTATTCGGGATTACATACGAAAAATAAAATAGAAAAAAAGTAAAGATTTGTAGCAACAGGAGCTAATAAACCATCACAAGGTGTACATTTTCTTGAAAACAAAAGAAATGGCTATAATTTGAACAATACATGACTTAAATTTTCTTTTATATTTTTCTGGTAACTGTTATGATTTGGTCTATTACCCGGTTCCGGCTTAACGTCGACTTACGGGACACCCTGTATAGAACACTTATTTAATTAGTTATAAAATCCAACCATTAACTGATTTTTAATGACCTTTTTTCTGAAATTTTAAACTTTAAACCGCTCTCCTGCGAAGTTTACATTTTGTCGCTAATCCCAATTTACTTTTCATGCGTAGAGAAGAAAAATATTGATAACAAAAAAAACAATGAAACTAGTAGTGAAAAAGAATACGCGCATATTTTTATTCATTTTTTTTTAATAAAACCATTTTTATTCCTTCTAATGATTCCACAAAAAAATTAAATTTTCATAGGCTGTTAAATTCAAATTTAAAACATATTATGCCTCTCTTTGGTACCACTCAACACCACACCAGATTTAAAAGTAGAGAAATAAATTCCTGTAGAGAAACAACAAAAACCTAATGTTGTTAGAATCATAGTTTTGAATTTTCATACCTACCCCCTTTAGCAACATTCTCATTATAATCGCACAGTTTTCAATCCAAGTGGCATAAAACTTTCCCTGCCATTCCTCCATAAGAAAACCTGGAATACATATGAGGAGAAAATTTATGTTCCATCCATGCAACATATATAATTTGATTTTCCCCTTATTTCTTAGAAAAATCCCATTATCCATCAACACAAAACTTCCCATTTCAGCGCTTTGAGTCTAAAAATTCATATACGAAACGATAGCAACTTGCTGTGTTAGCTGACGAACTTTTCGACTTGATCTGTTCTGTATCTGCTGCCTGTTCTGTTTCGATTGTGACCGACCTGTGGTTCAATATTTTCCTCACCCATAACCAGCGCGTTGATTGCTAGCTCTGGCTGTTTGCTTTGCCTGCTGTTAGCTCGGTTTCAGTAGTGTAGTGGCGGGCTAAGACGATAGTGGGAAAAGTGTAATGTTAAATGTGAAATTATTTTGTATTAAATCGAGGTTTACGTCTCGTTTTCTTTTAATTTTTGTTGGATAACGTGCAATAGGAAGAATAATTGGGAAAAAATTGTTGAAATAAACTACACTTTTTTTTTTGTTATTGCATCCGCAGAATTATGGGACCGCAATCACAAAACAAAACCAACATCAATAACGGCAGCAGCAGTATATGAAGTGATTTCGACGAGGTGATGAAGGCCAGAAAAGTTTAACAATTATAACAACAACAAAAAGTTTACAGTTAGTACCTACCTACATACTTCCATCCCTTATGTAAAAAAAAAATAAATAAAGTCTGTAGGGTTTAAATGAAATCAACGAAATTTTTCCACACCTTAGTAGGTAAATTTATAGTTTTTGACAGCAACTTTGGTGAATGGAGGTGTGTGAAAAGTGTGAATAAATAATAAAAAATTCAGTCGCATTACAATCGCAGTACTCAACGAAAGGTGTGTTCCCGCGATCAAAAGATCGCGACAATGTGTTTGTTGATCTTGTGTGTACGTGCATGTGCGTACTATCTAAATTTTGTTTAATGCTATGCTAATTACAGATGAGTTTTGAAATGTAATGGTGAACATGCTCCCCGCGTTGAATAATGAATCCAACTGTTGAAATCTATGTTGAAATCGGGCACTTGTTTTTCTTCATCCTGATCTCGGGTACAGTCCGCTTGACTGATGTATCGCCTCAGTTGTGGGGTTGGCTTAGTTGACAGCCGGGCACAAATACGGGATTGGTAAGTCTAAATTATGTAGATGACAATGGCAAATACCAATGCTAAGCCCGTATAGCCAATACCAAATTGATGTACATCGTGAGGGTGAATTGTTCTTGGAAGATCGATGTGGAGCTGTTGAATTTTTTTTTAATAGATTCTAATTCTACCTTTTGCTGTTTGAACTCAGGTCCGTCTGGTAGGTTAGGTCGTGGTCCCTCCAATTTCACTCGTTAAGTTAGATTTGTGGTAGGTATGTAAGACATCCTTGAGCTGGTCGGGACAATATTGTGGCCGCGTATGGTGATCAGAGGCTGTTTGATGATACATTCATTTTGAAGTATTAAAATGCCTGATCCTTCGATAACCATTTGGCTGACTGTGTCTTCACCTACGATATTGATCGTGGTCTTTTCTTTCAAAGCGAACAGCCATTCATTTTGATTATGAAGATGAATCCAGTGTGGGCCATCTCCATTTGAACAATTTTGCACGTGCGGGATTGTGTTAGGTGGTTAATAAAATATATCTCACAAACCCCGAGGGCAGATCACTTGTGATATATGGGATGATTTTGCGTGCATAAGTGTCGGCCTCTGGCGATGTTGTGGCATGCCTAGAGACTATGCGCGGAGAACGGGTAATATTGGTCTCGATGGAAATTCACCACCAAGTATAGGAACGATGGTTGTATGGCTAAGAGCGTGTTGTTGATCAATGTCGGAACTGAAATGATGCTAAACATTTCAAAATCCTCGACTGTGCATAAACGGAGTCTGAGTTTAAAGATGATGTATTCAGCCGTTTGTCTTCCTTCGATCGTCATTAAATTGTAAAATTGATAAACGTCATCTATTGCTAGTGGTAGCTTTAATGAGGAAGGAACATGACCCTTGATTGTGGTTAATTCCTGTCGCATCTCATCGGGCGTAATCAGTTGTGGACTAGTACATCTAGGATGATGCCTTGTACATCTAGGAATTTGAAGCTGTCAAAATGGCTTGCATTGCCAATGTGATGAATGCATTTCAAAAATTTAAATGTCTTGGTGTATACCAATAATTTCTGTAGAAATCTTGTTGATATGAATCTCCCAATTCCTGAACTGCTTGTCTATCGTCTCCTGAAGATGTTGATGGTCGCATCGATGGTAGAAGTTTGATTCTTGATAAGGGCTACTAAATGATTCTCATTTTGCTTGATTTCGTTGATCGTTTTAGACATGGCTTCTGCATACTACGAGTCTAACACTCCGAACAGGGTGTTCGCGATATTACCAATGAAATTTATGGCACCTATGTTTGCCCTGCCTTTGTTTTTTGTTGGCAATAATAGCTCATTATTTGCTGAGAGTTCATTAGTTAGATATTGGAGGTGCTCCATGATTTGTTAACATGCATTCCTCTTAATTATTTGATCACATACGGTTTTCAGTATGCGACTAGAGCCGACGAGTGCATCGAACCCCCTTTCCAGAAAATTTGCATGTCGTAATACGACACAAGGTTCCACTTGCTGAATACTATGTTGGTAGGGCCTAGGCCTTCAAAATATATACCTGACTGTGACTTGAAGGGGGTCGTGTAAACCGGTGCACTTCTAGTTGTCGAGATTGTGAGACAGACAAGGAACAATGAAACGAATGCTGATCCGACGGATGATCGTTGTATTTTTCTAGGAGCTGTGTGTGTTAAAGAATTATCCCTGGTTTGACTCGATGTCGAATTAATGGAAATTGATCTGCGATGCGGGTTACTTCGATTGCCCGCTGCCGAGCAGTTCCTTGTGCTTCTACATCATATATGGTGTTTGAACAAGGCGGTTCGATTTCATCTTCTTCTTGATCCCCCGTTCATGGGTGAAGGCGCTTGTTTCTGAGTACCGCGTCGTAGTGCCCCATTTGCAGTTCGTAAATCAGCGATACATCGCAAATTGTCGGGTCCTATGTATGATTTCGCAATTCGTCCGAGCGGCCATTTGGGGATGGAAGATTATCTTCTATGATAGTCACCATTGAGTTAGGTTGGACATTGTGGCTGCTTTCATTTATGCCATTGCTTCCGGTGATTTAGATATTGGGTAGAACATCTTCTCCAGAACTCATGTTTGAAGTGAGACACGAATTTCCAACGGGTGATGATGTTTTAGGGTCGCGGGGTTACAGTTGCGTATATTGTTCTCGTCAGAGTCTCTCCAATGAGCAAGTGACAGGGGTTCAATGCTGCTAGATCATTGGGATTCGTCGATAGTGACGTTATCGGACGTGAACGTTTTGAGTGCTCCAATGAATCTTAGTATTGTGAAACCACTTACAGTTTCTAGGTGGGTGGCCTTGGTCGTGAAGCAGCAAAAGACAGCTATGTAAGTCTTTTGTAATCATTTTCGTCTTATTTTGAAATGTGTTCAAATCGGTCCGCAGAAATCGACCCTTGAATTCATGGATGGTCTGGCAAGCTGCACACTGTCGGCGGACAAGTTTCCCATTAATTGCTGCAGCATCTTTGATTTTGCGTTTGGGCAATGAACGCAATTCTGGTCAACAGAGTGGGCCAGGATTTTCCCTTTCACTGGCCAACATTTTTGTCTTGCCATTGCGAGAAGAGTATGTGGTCCTATATGATGGTTCTACTGATGTATGTCATTGAGAAGGAGTTTAGTGAACTAATGTCCGCTTGGTAGTAGCATTGAAAGGTAACTCCTGCATCATTTTTATAATTAATGTTTGAGCTTCATCTAATTCTTGACTGCTTAACGCTTTACCGTTAGTTCCTCTTTGATCATTTTTCTTCGTATGGGATATGAAGCGTAAGATATAGGCCATGAGACGTTGTGGCTTTCTGAATGAATGGCCATGGTCGATGCGCTTATGATAGTTGTTGAGCTGTGGGTGACTACTGCTGACAAAGCAGTTCGCTTCTGTTCGACTGTGTAATCTGTATCATTGCTTCTGTATGTTTGGTCATATAGATTCTGCTCCATGTAGAAACATGGAGCCATTAAACCATAACCTTGACCCACTTAATTTGTCTGGAGCAAGATCTCTTGACAAAACATCCGCTGGATTCTCCTTGGAATTGACATCGCGCCATTGGGTGGAAGTGGTGACATCTTGAATTCTAGCCACTCGATTGGCCACAAAAACGATGAAACGATGAGGACATGAGGTATATCCAAGCCAAAACAATTTCTGAATCGCTCCATAAATAGATGTCCTGATTTCCGATGCCCAAATCTGTGCTGATTGTTCGGGACAACTCAGCTCCCAGTTTTGCTGCGCACAGTTCCAGTCGCGGTAATGTTGCCTGTTTTCAGGGGTTACTCTAGATTTTGTACAGAGTAGTCGAACTGTAATATGGTCATTCTTATCAACTGATCTCACATATGCAGCAGTTTCATATGCTTTCTCTAATTCTTGGGTTAGTGCGGCATCCCAGTCCAACTTCAAGACCATAACTTCTGCAGAAATAGGTTGGCTACTCCCACAACTGTAGCCATAATTCCCAAAGGGTCATATAAATGGGCGATGTCTGAATACACTGTTCTCTTAGTAATCCATCGGCCATCTATCCAGGACGCCTTTAAGCGCAGGTCATCAGTCTGGGGTAGCCAAATCAAACAAACAGTTTTATATGCTCCTCCACCTTGTCTGCAAAGTCTAAGTATTTCTTTATCTTCGCGGGTTGTTTTTACATTAAGCGTGGATGGTTTGCGCACCACTTTCGTAACTTAAACCCAGCTGTATTTTTAGTTTTAATTGTAGTTGTCACTGTGTTTCAATGGCGTGTGAGAGATTGTTTGTTCCCGTGAGAACATCGTCTATACAAAAATCATATTTCAACACCTTTGAACCTAGGGGGTGACTTTCGGCGTGGTCGTTTGCTAATTCCTGTAGAAATTTTTT